>SJYT01016930.1:0-19506 GCA_006410635.1 Cephalophus harveyi
AAAGATGGCAATGATGACCCTGTATGCGAGACAGCAAAAGAGACACAGATGTATAGAACGGACTTTTGGACTCTGTGGGAGAGGGAGAGGGTGGGATGATTTGGGAGAATGGCATTGAAACATGTATACTATCATGTAAGAATGAAGCACCAGCCTATGTTTGATACAGGATATAGCATGCTTGGGGCTGGTACACAGGGATGATCCAGAGAGAGGAAATGGGGTGGGATGTGGGAGGGGGATTCAGGATTGGGATCTCATATACACCCATGGTGGATTCATGTCAATGTATGGCAAAACCAATACGGTATTGTAAAGTAAAATAAAGTAAAAATTAAAAAAAATAATAATAATATTTAAGAAAGTGAAAGTTATTAGATATGCCCAAGAACAGTGAAAACAAAAAACTGAGTCCAAATACAGGATTTAAAAGAACAAATGACAAGAAATAGTAAAGTTATATTTTGCAACACCCTATGGAAGCTTGGTCTTTCAATGTACTAACTGCTCTATTCCACCAAAACGCAGTGCTTCCAGGAGACTGTTTGAAGTCTAAAAGCTCGTTAGAATATAATCCTTAATATAGTAACTACAATTTCTCCCAAAGTAATATAATCAAGATGAACATTAACAAAGGCCACTTGCACTTCAAGGTGTAGTGGAAAGAGAATTATAAGAAGAAAACCAAGCTTCTAGTCTTCACTGTGCCATTTTTAAAGTGTGCATGTAGGGGAAGTGCTGCTTTCCCCACATGCTTAACCCACATTGGCTCTGAAAACTGGAAATAATGATAGTTGATCTGTCTGCCTCCCAGAGTTGTGGGGAGAATGATAGAAGAAAATGTTTCAAAGCCCAGCAAATTTCTATAAATGTATAATGTTTCTGTGACTATAGCAAGACTCACAATGTAATAAACAATTTAGAAGCCATGTACTTTTTAGACGACTCCCATTGCCTTTTCATATGACAGGAATAAAACCATTTCTTCACAGGATAATATTTTCTTTGTTGGTTCTACTCAAACGTTAGTTCTCTGTCTTTTGATATAGTTGATATACTTGATATAGTTCCCTTGAGAGGTAGAAATCAGAAATAAATCTTGGAGAATATACACGTCTACATTTTAAACTAAAATTAAAGCACAATAAAGGACAGAAATGTTAGGTATGGACCTAACAGAAGCAGAAGATATTAAATACAGGTGGTGAGAATATACAGATGGTGGTGGGCTAGTTGCTAAGTCATGTCCAACTCTTGCGACCCCATAGACAGAGGAGCCTGACAGGCTACAGTTCATGGGATCCTCCAGAGGAACTGTACAAAAAAGGTCTTCATGCAGATAACCATGATCGTGTGATCACTCACCTAGAGCCAGACATCCAGGAGTGTGAAGTCAAGTGGGCCTTAGAAAGCATTATTACAAAGTTAGTGGAGGTAATGGAATTCCAGCTGAACTATTTCAAATCCTGTAAGATGGTGCTATTAAAGTGCTGCACTCTATGCCAGCAAATATAGAAATCTCACCAGTGGCCACAGGACTGGAAAAGGTCAGTTTTCGTTCCAATCCCAAAGAAAGGCAATGCCAAAAATGTTCAAACTACTGCACAATTGCACTCATTTCACATGCTAGCAAAGTAATGCTCAAAATTCTCCAAACTAGGCTTCAACAGTAAGTGAACGGTGAACTTCCAGATGTTCAAGGTGATTTAGAAAAAGCAGAGGAACCAGAGATCAAATTGGGAACATCTGCTAGATCACAGAAAAAGCATGAGAATTCCAGAAAAACATCTACTTCTGCTTCATTGACTACGCCAAAGCCTTTGTGTGAATCACAACAAACTGTGGAAAATTCTTAAAGAGATGGTAATACCAGACCACCTGACTTGCCTCTTGAGAAGTCTGTATGCATGCCAAGAAGCAACAGTTAGAACTGGACATGGAACAATGAACTGGAGCCAAGTTGGGAAAGGAGTATGTCAAGGCTGTATATTGTCACCCTGCTTATTTAACATATATGCAGAGTACAGCATGAGAAAAGCTAGGCTTGATAAAGTATAAGCTGGAATTCAAGATTGCCAGGAGAAATATCAATAACCTCAGATATGCAGATGGCACCACCATTTTGGCAGAAAGTGAAGAGGAACTAAATAGCCTCCTGATAAAGGTAAAAGAGGAAGTGAAAAAACTGGCTTAAAACTCAACATTCAAAAACTGAATATCATGGGATCTGGTCCCATCACTTCATGGCAAATAGATAGGGAAACAACGGAAATAGTGACAGACTTTACTTTCTTGGGCTCCAAAATCTCTGCGGATGGTGACTCCAGCCATAACATTAAAAGATGCTTGTTCTTGGAAGAAAAGCTATGACCAACCTAGACAGTGTATTAAAAAGCAGAGACAAGTATTACTTAGCCAACAAAGGTCCATGTAGTCAAAGCTATGGTTTTTCCAGTAGTCATGTATGGATGTGAGAGTTGGACCATAAAGATGGCTGAGCATCGAAGAATTGATGCTTTTGATCTGTGGTGTTGGAGAAGACTCTTGAGAGTCTCTTGGACTACAAAGAGATCAAACCAATCAATCCTACAGGAAATCAATCCTGAATATTCATTGGAAGGACTGATGCTGAAGCTGGAACTCCAATACTTTGGCCACCTGATGTGAAGAGCCGACTAATTAGAAGAGATCCTGATGCTGGGAAAGATTGAGGGCAGGAGTAGAAGGGGATGACAGAGGATGAGATGGTTGGATGGAATCACTGATTCGATGGAGATGAGTTTGGGCAACCTCCAGGAGTTGGTGATGGACATGGAAGCCTGGCTTGCTGCAGTCTGTGGGGTCACAAAGAGTCGGACAACAATTTAAAACATAGATTTTTGATTAAAAATGTGATTGTAGAAAACTTAGAAATATATAAAAGAGTATAAAACCAATAAAAAAATCTCCCATAATCTCAACATTCAGAGAACAATTACTGTTAGAACCCCACCATAATGCCAGCTCTAGGAAGGCAAGTGTTTGATTCTCACTGCTGTCTTCCTGTGCTTGGGGCTGTGTCAGGCCCACTGTAAGCACTCAACATGTATTTGAATAAACATGTGCTAATATTCTGCTATATTTCATTTTAGTTAATCTTCAACGTCTGCATAGATACATCAGCCAAAAGTGACAATTACAAGACTGGGATAGTGCAGTACTGCACCAGTTAGGCTCTTTGGTTTCAAAGGGAACAGGGTAACTTCAGGTAATGTAACATTGTGCACATACTTGGGAATAGTAATATAATTTGTCCTTATAGAGACAGGCGTACAAATTAAGAAAGTCTTCTAGACGCGAAATGAGGTCTACCTATCAGGTTGCAGTAGCAAAGTTTTGGCTTCATGATCTAGTACTCTATATCACTGCTGTGATGTGGGTGATTTCCATATCAAGTCTGTCTTCCAGATGTTTTGTTTGGTTTACTTTTTGAGTAACATACCTACTAAAAACTGCTCAACTCTCTGTTTAAATTCTGTTTAAATTCCATAACAGAGAAAAATCCAACTGTTCTAAATGGTCCCTATTATCCTTGAGTGACCATAAAGTGTACTCAAGTACTTCCTAAGCCACTGGCTAGCACAGAACTTGGCAAGGTTGAAAGGTCAATATGGTCTTAACTATTGTATCCAGGTCATCATGGGGACTTAGGTGGGGAAAAAAAAACAACCCTCTAAATAGACATGTTAGTCATTCGGAGGCCAGTCAGACACAGACATTTTGCTGTATGTTGTTTTATAACCTACTTTCTTATTTGGTATATTCTTATCTCATTTAATCCATAATGTCATAAGCTTGACTAACAACAGCTGAATAGTGCCTCATAATAGGCACATATCAGATTTTTAAAAACTATTTTCTTATCACTCAATATTTAGATTATTTCATAGTCTCAATTTTTATGAATAGTGTTGAAATGCAGAATTACGTTTGATAATCTTTTTCACATCTTTGATTATCACCCAGGATTAAGGCTCTTTGTGACCATGACAGGTTTTCAGATGTTCCTTATTTTTGATAAACCTGACAGTTTTGAGGAGTATCTTATTTTTAGGGCATAGATGACATTCCTGGGATGGTTACAGCCAAATATAAACATTTTCTTATTATTGGTCACTTGAATTGCTTCCATTTTTCACTATTACAATTTTAATTCTGTTTAAAAAATTGTTTCATTGTCTTCCTGAATTTATTTTTGTAGAGGATAAATCTAAAGTCACCCTTCTCATTCTTTCTGTTAGTAACCTGCTACATTTCTTATTCATTTTCCTGCCTTGGAGTGTCTGGATAGACATATAACCCTTTCTCCCTCATTTATTCAAAAATGAATAAAAGTTGTACCATCCAGAATCGAATTCTTCTTTCTTTGTAAGCAACCTGCTATTTTTAATTTTTGTTTTATTTTATTTTTTAGTCTGTATGTTTCTGTAATTGCTTACTGGAGCATACTTTAAGAGAAAAATATTACTATATTTTATTTTCAATGATTTTAATTGACTTGAGTTTTCTTCATATCTGAATTTTTTTGGGGGGGGCGGTTAATGCTCCATTTCCATTTGTTATTTTCTCTTCTTTAGAAAGTCAAGCTATCAGTAATTTATATCCAAAATGAAATAGTTATGTCAACTGTTCTTTTATATGTATATATTTTAAATATTTTAATATAATGGCTGACATGCAGAAAAAAGAAAGCTATAGATAACATACATGGAGGGCTTCCCTGGTGGCTCAGTAGCAAAGAAACCACCTGTCAATGCAAGAGATGCGGGTTCAACCCCTGGGTTGGGAAGATCCCCTGGAGAAGAAAATGGCAACCCACTTCAGTAATTCTTGCCTTGGAAATCCTGTGGCAGAGGAGCCTGGCGGACTATAGTCCATGGAATCACAAAAGAGTTGGGCATGATTTAGTGACTAAACAAAAACATAAATATAAGTTATAAAGCATAATATGAAATGCTAACAATCCTATCAGACCCCACAATCAAAGCATCATGAACACAGCAACACCAGTGTCTGACACTGCACCCTCCTCCTTATTCCATTCCACACTTTTCTCCAAGGAGGTGAAAGAGGAAGGTCAGCTCAGTTCAGTCGCTCAGTCATGTCCGACTCTTTGCAACTCCATGGACTGTAGCACGCCAGGCTTCCATGTCCATCACCAACTCCCAGAGCTTGCACAAACTCATGTCCATCAAGTCGGTGATGCCTTCCAACTATCTTATCCTCTGTATTCCTTGTCTCCTCCTGCCTTCAATCTTTCCCAGCATCAGGATCTTTTCCAATGAGTCCCTTCTTCACATCAGGTGACCAAAATATTGGAGTTTCAGCTTCAGCATCAGTCCTTCCAATGAATATTCAGCACTGATTTCCTTCAGAATTGACTGGTTTAATCTCTTTGTAGTCCAAGGGACTCTCAAGAGTCTTCTCCAACACCACAGCTCAGAAGCATCCATTCTTTGGTGCTCAGCTTTCTTTATGGTTCAACTCTCACATCTATGCATGATTACTGGAAAAGCCATAGCTTTGAGTAGACAGACTTTTGTCGGAAAAGTAATGTCTCTGCTTTTTTTTTAAAGGTACAATACAGTTTACTAGAGTGAAAAACTGGAACAGTTTAAATTAATATGGAGGCTAGCATCACATTTTGACTCTTTGTAGATTATATAGTATTTACCATCTTTTTAACAGACATAACAATTGTATGAATGTCTCTGCTTTTTAATACACTGCCTAGGTTGGTCATAGCTTTTCTTCCAAGGAGCAAGTGTCTTTTAATTTCATGGTGCAGTTACCATCTGCAATCATTTTGGAGCCCAAGAAAATAAAGTCTCTCAATGTTTCCATTGTTTCCCCATTTATTTGCCATGAACTGATGGGACTGGATGCCATGATTTTCGGTTTTTGAATGTTGAGTTTTAAGCCAGCTTTTCACTCTCCTCTTTCACTTTCATCAAGAGGCTCTTTCATCACTTTTATCAAGAGCTGTGGCATAGGTAATGTGAATATTCATGTTGATAAAGCAATATCAAATTGTTTTTAATCTGCTTAACACATTTATACTCCCACTCTCAGTTTATAAAAATCCAAGCTGATCCATGACTATTTTGATATTTTCAGAATTTGTCATTTTTGTCAATTTAATTGGTTTAAAACTCATGGTTCTCTTAATTTACATATCTCTGATACTAATTTTGCTCATTCCCATATCATTCATGTATCCTCATCGGTAAAAAGTCTATTCATGTTTTAGCCCATTTTTCTGTTGGAGTGATTTCTTATTGATATGTAGAAGTTTCTTAAGAGAACTTGATTACTTGGCAAACTCATTTTTGTTTCACCTAAAATATTCTTATTTTTCCATTGTTTTGAAAGGTTATTTTTCTAGGTATGCATTTGTACTTTACAGTCTCTTTATTAAAATACTGCGAGTCTATTCATTTCCTGTCATCTGGCTTCCGTGGTTACTTTTGAGTCTACTATCTGCCCAACTGGCATTCTTTCATTTCTCTTTGCCTGCTTTTAATACCTTCTTTTTGCTCTTATTGTTCTTTGTTGTATCATGACATATAGAAGCTTTTCTTTTAATCCTCTTAGGGGTCTGTGTGTGTGTGATGTTCCAAACATCACTGGGGTTCTAGATTTCACAATTATATTTCATTTTGTGAAGTTTTATTTTTTTTAAAAAAGAGTGCTGTTTGTTTCTTTTATTTTCTTTAAATATTTTATATATCACTAGTCTATAATTTATAACTGACAATTACAGCATCTTCAGTTCTTGGCATCTGTTTTTTATTGTTTTTGCTGACTCTTACTTAAGATGTTCTATCTCTTTGAGTGGTTTAGGTCTTTGATATATTTTTTTTGATTCTGATCTGTGAGACCCTTGTGAGTCTAAATTCAGGATGCCTTTTCTCCAGGGGAAATTTGCTTCTGCTTCTGTCAGGAGACAGTGTCTAGTACATGGCAAGTCTGGGCTCAGTACCGGCCATCAGTTCAAACTTCTGCCTTTCAGCTGCCTCAAAGCTTGGTACCCCCGTGGTAATACTGCTACAGGCAATGTCCTTGGACTTTCTGTTGCTTACCAAAACTATCCTCTTACTCTTTGAAGGGCTGAGTAGAATTGTGAACCTAGAAATAAGTGTTTCAAATGTGTCTTATTCAAAATCTAATTCCATTTTCGGGGGGAGTAGTAAGAGGTTCTCAGAGCATCTACTAGCTATTAGTCATAATACCAAAACTTATTAATACTATGTTTCATCTCCTCCATTTCCTCTGAATATCCTTAAGGAGTATCTCAAGTTCATCTTGCTCATCACTAATTTTCTGTAGTGCCTCTCTGACTTTATTTGTACTCATACATATTTTATTTCTGCCCTTTATTTAAAAATTTTTATGACAAGCTACTGTGACATTTTCATCAACTTTTTATTTATATCTGCCCCTCATAACTTTTTCTCATTTAAAACTGTAGTCTTATCAATTTTTTGTTCATTTCTCATATCTTAGAGGTCATATGCTCTTAAATTTTATTGAGAACACAAGAACTGGTTCAGTCTAAATTAGATATTTGTATTTGGAAATACTGCCTCAGAAGTATGTTAAACCTACATGCTATTTTCCACTAATGCTGCAGATATTATGAGTTATCCATCTATCATTGAACCTTGAAATAAAAGCTACCTTTTAGCAAAGCAGAATACTCATCAAGAGCGAGATAAAGATGAAGATAAAGCTTTTTCTTCTCAACTGTTATCACTGTACCTTAATTGTTGTTAGAATCCTCTTGCCAGATATTAAACTAGAGAACTAGTATATAAATATACTGACTAGTCAAATGTTACTGGAGTACAAAGTGTTCTGAACAAAGAAATCTTGGACCTGGCATGTATTAGTCAGAATTCTCCAGAGGAACAGAACCAATAGGATATATATAGATATATAAGAGAAGAATTATTATGGGAATTGGCACACACAATTATGGAGACTATGAAGATCCACTACTGGCTGATACGCCATCTGCAGGCTGGAGAGACAGGAAAGCTAGTGGTATATTTTGGTATGAGTCTAAAGACCTGAGGACCAGGTAGGCCTATGTTGTAACATGAAATCCAAGGCCTGAAGCCTGAGAATGCGGAGAGGGATGGCACTGGAGTAAGTTCTAGAGTCAGAGGCCTGGAAGCCAGGAGTTTCAGTATCTATGGGAAGTATAAGACGGATGTCCCAGCTCTAGAAAAGACTAGAAGAGAGAAGTAAGTCACCCTTCCTTTGCCATTTGTCCTATGTGAATGATGCCCATTCACACTGGTGAAGGCATGGCTCCTTTACTCAGACTACTGATTCAAATGCCAGTTTCTTCTGGAAAATACTCTCACAGGCACATCCAGAAATAAAGTTTTAGCAGCGATCTGGGCATCTCTTAGTTGACACATACAATTAAGCATCACAAACGTGTATTTGTTTTTAATATAAAGGAAAGAATTTTTCTTGTGAATGATCTAAAGTTGTTTTTGTTTTTTTCTTTCCAGAAATTGTTGTTTTAGACAATGCCCCCTTCCAAAGGGGCATTTCTTACTTAGTTTCTCCAGCCCTAATCCTTTTCTGTCCTATTTGCTGCTAATTCAATATTATAATGCTCTGCAACAATTGCCCACTTCAACACTTCTTTGTGTTCTGATACTGGAATGGAAGAGAGAACGATGGGAAGATAGAAGGTGAGGAATAAAATTAACTCAGTAAGGAAAGAAGTCCATGGAGTCACAGAGTCAGATATGACTAAGCAACTAACACACATACTAGGATACAAGGCAGAAGAGGGACCACCGCCTGGATTTCTGGCTGGTATTGATTCTGGGGCTTCTAATCTAAATGGAAGACTATACTGTGGGAAACAGCATCCCCTGCAGTACTTCATACCAGTCAGGAGATTTTCCTTTGAGCAGCATTGCTGTCAATATAAACTGCAGATTAGTGGTTTCTTATTGCACTTTATAGATCTTAAATTAGTGTTAATTCTTTTCAGATTCTCCTGGCAACTTGCACCACTTTACATACCCACCAGTAATTCACATGGATTACATTTTCCCATATAATTGCCAATACTTGTTATCTTTTTAAAAATTATAACCATCCTGGTAGATGTGAAATGATACACTATTATGAAGCAAAGCACATTTGATTTGAATTTCTTTAATGACTAATCATGTTGAGCAGATTTTCACATAGGTATGAGCCATTATTATATCTTCTCCATAGGGATGCATGTTTAAGTTCTTGATCCTGCCTCACTTTTTTGGCTGTGCTGCACAACTTTTCACACTACAGATCAGCCTAGGCTTTCTACAGTAAACGCACAAGGTCCTAACCACTGGACTGCCAGGGAATTCCTTTGACTCATTTTTACCTTGAGGTGTTGGTCTTTTGCTGTTGAATTGGGAGAGTTCTTGAATACTAAACCCTCATCAAATATGTTGTTTGCAAATATTTTCTCATTCTGTAGGCTGTCTTTTCACTTTGTTAATAATATCTTTCGATGCATAAAAGTTTATAGTATTGGTGAAGTCCAATTTACCTACATTGTTGTTGCTGTTGTTTGTGCTTTCATTGTCAAATCTAAGAATCTATTGCCAAATTCAAGGTCATGAGAACATCCTCATGCTTTCTTCTAAGAGGTTTATGATTTTAGCTCTTATATTTACATTTCTGAACCATTTTGAGTTACTTTTTCTATATTTTGTGAGGCAGAGGTACACCAATTCTTTCCATGTGGAAATTTATCCTAGTACCATTTGTTGAAGAAACTATTCTTTTCCCTCATTAAAAGGACTTGGCCCCCTTGTCTGAAATCAATTAGCCATAAATGTATGGGTGCCTGTCTGGCCTCTCAATTTTACTCCACAGTTCTATTTCTATCTTTACGCCATTAGCACATTCTTTTGATTATTGTAGTTCTGTGGTAACTTTTGAAAGTGGAAAGTATTACTATTCCAACTGTGTTCTTTTTTCAAGATTGTTTTGGCCATTCAAAGTACCATGCAATTCCATATGAATCTGAGGATCAGTTTTTCCATTTCTGTGGAAGAGGCTGCTGGGATTTTGACAAGAATTAAATTGACTCTGTAGATCACTTTGGGCAATATTGCCACCTTAATAATATTAAGTCTTTCAATCCATATAAGTGGAATGTCTTTCCTATGTTTGTCTTCTTTAATTTTTTACAAGCATGTTTTGTAGCTGTCAGTGTTCCAATCTTTCACTAATTTGAATAAATAGGTTTCTAGGTATTTTATTCTTCATTACTATTGTAAATAGACTTGCTTTAATTTTTTAGGTTGTAATTTCCTGGTAATATAATAGGTTTCTTTGTGTTAATACTGTACCCTGCAATTTTGGTGAATGTGTTTATTATCTTGAGTAGCTTTCCTATGGATTCCTTAGAGTTTTCTATGTACAGGCATACCTCAGAAATATTGCAGATTCAGTTCCAGGTGGCCACAATAAAATGATTATTACCATAAAGCAAGTCACATGTACTTTTTTTGAATTCTCAGTAAGTAAAAACTTATGTATTATACTATCCTGTAGTCTATTAAGTGTGCAATAGCATTATGTCTAAAACACCAATGTGCATTACTTAATTTGTGGTACATATACACAGTGGAGTATTACTCAGCCATTAAAAAGAATACATTTGAATCAATTCTAATGAGGTGGATGAAACTGTAGCCAATTATACAGAGTGAAGTAAGCCAGAAAAAAAAAACACCAATACAGTATACTAATGCATATCTATGGAATTTAGAAAGATGGTAACAATAACCCTGTATGCGAGACAGCAAAAGAGACACACATGTATAGAACAGTCTTTTGGACTCTGTGGGAGAGGGAGAGGGTGGGCTGATTTGGGAGAATGGCATTGAAACATGTATAATATCATATATGAAACGAATCGCCAGTCCAGGTTCGATGCAGGACACAGGATGCTTGGGGCTGGTGCGCTGGGATGACCCAGAGGGATGGTACGGGGAGGGAGGAAGGAGGGGTTTCAGGATGGGGAACATGTGTATCCCTGTGGCGGATTCATGTTGATGTATGGCAAAACCAATACAATATTGTAAAGTAATCAACCTCCAATCAAAATAAATAAATTTATATTTTAAAAAACCAAAAAAATATAAAATAAAAATACTTTATTGCTAAAAAATACTAATCATCATCTGAGCCTTCAGTGGGACATGATCTTATCTAGTGATGATCTTGCCTCAATGTTGATGGTTGCTGACTAATCAGAGTGGTAGTTCCTGAAAGCTAGAGTAACTATGTCTAATCCTTAAAATAAGACATTGATTGACTCTACATTTCAAAGTGATTTCTCTGTAGCATCAATGCTGTTTGGCAGCATTTTATTCACAGTAGATCTTCTTTCAAAATTAAAGTCAATCTTAAATCCTGAAGCTGCTTTATCGACTAAGTTTATATAATATTCTAAATCATTTGTTGTTATTTTAGCCATCTTAACAGTATCTTCACCAGGAATAGATTCCATCTCAAGAAACCACTTTTTTTTTGCTCATCCATAAACAGCAACTCCTCTACAGAAGTTCTGAACTTTTCTAAGTCATCAATAAAGGTTGGAATCTTGCTTATGTTGATATTCACATGAATCACAAGTGTACTTAATGGCATCTAGAATGGTGATTCCTTTCCAGGTTTACAGTTTCCCCAGATCCATTAGAGGGATGGCAGGTAGGTGGCACAGTGGTAAAGAATCTATCTGCCAATGCAGGGAACGCGAGTCCCATCTCTGGGTGAGGAAGATCCCCTGAAGTAGGAAATGGCAACCCGTTCCAGTATTCTTGCCTGGAAAAATTCATAGACAGAGGAGTCTGGCGGGCTACAGTCCATGGGGTTGCACAGAATCAGACACAATTGAGCACACACGTGACAGAAATAAGTAGAGGAATAAATATCTATGGCAATTAAAGCCTGACAAAATGCATTTCTTACACAATATGACCAAAAGTGCCCCTTGATCCATGGCCTAGAGAGTGAATTTTGTGTCTGTAAACATGTACATTTCCATCAGAGCTCCTGGGTGACCAGGTGCATTGTCAATGAGCAGTAATATATTAAAGGAATTTTTTTTTCTGAACAACAGTTCCCAACAGTAGGTTTAAAATATTCAATAAACCATGTTGTATTAAGAGTATTTTGTTTAATTTCTACAGATGGTGGCTGGGACTGAGGTCACTTGAAGCATTATTCCCTCTTATATTTTACACTTGAGCTGGGAAATGCAAAAGCTAGAACAGCAATTGAGAATTTCTGCCTCTTTGTAACCTTTCCAAGTGGTCTCTCTAGCATAGCAACTTCAGGAAAGTCAGACTTCTTTGGGGCTTCTGAGATCTAAGGATGTGTATAACAAGAAAGAATGAGGAAGAAACTATATTCCTTTGATGTCCTAGATTTAGAAGTCATATAGCATCACACTTTCCCTCTAAGTGTCAGAGCAGTCACAAGCTCTGATCAAATTCAAGGGTAAGAACATAGCCTTTATTTTATCATTGTCCCACATAAGAAGAGCTAGTAATATGAGAGATATTTTTGTGGTCATCTACTCAGTTAAATGCTGACTGTAATAATAGTAACATCATTCTGAACTCCAAATTTTTTTAGTGAATGTAATAAAGAGTTTTTGATACGTAAAATAATAAACTTGTGGCAGTGGAACAACACAACCCATAATTTCTGGAGCATTATTAATCTTTTTTGGTGTCTATCTCAAATCATGTATTTAAATAAATTATATTTGTCTATGCTACATTCTTAGAAGGAAAGTTATGACCAACCTAGATAGCATATTCAAAAGCAGAGACATTATTTTGTCAACAAAGGTCCTTCTAGTCAAGGCTATGGTTTATCCAGTAGTCATGTATGGATGTGAGAGTTGGACTGTGAAGAAAGCTGAGTGCCGAAGAATTGATGCTTTTGAACTGTGGTGTTGGAGAAGATTCTTGAGAGTCCCTTGGACTGCAAGGAGATCCAACCAGTCCATCCTAAAGGAGATCAGTCCTAGGTGTTCATTGGAAGGACTGATGCTGAAGCTGAAACTCCAATACTTTGGCCACCTCATGAGAAAAGTTGACTCATTGGAGAAGACCCTGATGCTGGGAGGGATTGGGGGCAGGAGGAGAAGGGGACGACAGAGGATGAGATGGCTGGATGGTATCACCGACTCAATGGACATGAGTTTGGGTAAACTCCGGGAGTTGGTGATGGACAGGGAGGCCTGGTGTGCTGTGATTCATGGGGTCGCAAGGAGTCGGACTGACTGAGCAACTGAACTGAACTGAACTAATGTGACATTCAATAATGTACAAAGTAATTTCAGTGTTATTGTGCAAATAAAAATAAAGTGACTACTTTTATAGTCTTCAATTACCCTATTACTTTCTTCAAGTAATTTCTCTGGGCATAGATGTAGCTACTCAAAGATAAACATAATTTTAAAAAAAAGAATGGAGATACAGAAACTCAAATGTATAGTTAGGTTTACTTATGTATGAATTTATAATTTACCTGGTCCTAACTAATTCAGGCTTTCCTTTCTTCAGACAAAGTTTACTAGTTGTAGCTATAAATACTGAGGAATAAACATATGAAAGTAGAACATGGAAACACAAAAATGTCAAATAAAACAAAAGGTCATGTAACTCATATATGGATGTATACTTTGTCTTATTCCATGTTATGGACCTGAGTTTTCAAAAAGATATGTAAGTGAAAATATATCAATATTGAGCATTCACAGATTCACATCCTAAATTATTCTGTTTGAAAACAATAACAAAAAACAAAGCAAAAAATGCTTTTATCATTATGTGTTAGTTTCTGAACTTGTGCAAAGTGGTATAAGAGGTAGTACCAGCTGGATGGATTTACACTGGGAATGGTATGGTAACCCTCTGTAGAATAAAGGACCATAAGGCAAGAGAGAAATGATGAGAAATACAAAAATCCTTGTGTGCTGGATTTAAAAGTGGAGGATGGTTAACTGATGGATGAAGCAATTCACAACTGAGTTCTCCTGAGGGGAACTTTAGTGAGACAGATGGGTGAAAAGAAGAGTTAAGAAGTGTTACACTGTGAGGGAATGGACTCTAAAGAGGATTTTCATTTGAACTCCAATTAGAATTTAAATAACTGTTCAGTCTTCTTTGTCTATTAGATTGTCTTTTCTTTTGAATAGTATACCATGTTAAAACAGATCAGTAGATTAAAGAAACAATTGCTTTATTATCTGATCAGTCTGGATTTTCAAGAAAGAGAAGCAATAACTCATTGTGCTGCTGCTAAGTTGCTTCAGTCGTGTCGAACTCTGTGCGACCCCTTAGACGGCAGCCCACCAGGCTCCCCTGTCCCTGGAAATCTCCAGGCAAGGATACTGGAGGGGTTGCCATTTCCTTCTCCAGTGCATAAAAGTGAAAAGTGAAAGTGAAGTCGCTCAGTCGTGTCTGACTCCTAGCAACCCTATGGACTGCAGCCCACCAGGCTCCTCCGGCCATGGGATTTTCCAGGCAAGAGTACTGGAGTGGGTTGCCATTGCCTTTTCATAGAAGACAGTGAAAAGAGCACTTAGCTGGAAATGATGAGATAGGAGCTTTCATCTGGGTTCAGGCAAAACAAAGGTTCTTTCTGCCTTTAAATTGTTAAGAGTCTGTCTTATTTTAGTTGTAAAACAAAACCACCACAATATTGTAAAGAAATTAACCTCCAATCAAAATAGATAAATTAATTAAAAAAAGAAAGATATACAAAATTTATCTATTTGGCCTTAAGCTCTTACCACTTCCAAACACAAATTGCTTATAAATAAATGTACAAGATTAATTATAAATACATTTCTCTGATTGGCAGTCAATCATGATAAAACCTTCATTTTTCAAAGGAGTTCAGAATATACAGATATATATTATATACATGTATTATATATATAAGACATATATAATACCTTAAATATTGGTCTTTGAATACAGGAAGTTTCAGGGAACTCAAGCTGACTTACAAAAGACTGTCTTTTCATCATGACCATGTCTATAAATGAATCCATTTCTCAGGCAAATTATCTGGCTCACTTCATCAGTTCATCTTCACTTAACTGATCAGGAAAACTGAACCCGGGTAGTTATTGCAGTTATCTGAGGGACCAATTCAACTGAATTTTAATTTGGTGTGTTTTAGCTCAATAGACACAGTTTAAGATGTCTGGAAGATTCACGGGGCAATTGTCCAAAGAGTTTGTAAGTGATTATAGTCTTATTTGTTATGAATTATTTCTCATGAAAGAAAATCTATTTGGAGCTAATTTTTTTTCAGTAATTGATTTACTGTGCCTTTTAGATAGTTTTAAAATAATACTTGGGTCTACAATTCTTGCTAGCCTTTAGAAGCACAATGTGGCAAAACTCTCAATGAGGTAAGAATCAAATAAATGGGTTGCAGTCCTGCCTAAAATAACTTCAAAAAAATTTCACTATTACTCAGAGTCCGGTTTCCTCATCAGTAAAATGAGAAGACTTAACAAGAGGGCTGCTACATTTCTTTACACCTACAGTATTCAATTTTTTGCCCTCTTTTAATATACTTGTTTCAAAAGATATAAGTTGGCTCTGTCTCCCTAAACTTCCCAAATGAATCAGAAAACAACACCATAGTTGTCATATCAGGGCCCAGCCCACAGATCCGGCCCACTTTTCACTATATAATATGCACAAATAGCTCTTTGGAGACTAAGCGCAATATTTATTGCTGATCTTAAAAGAGAGGTAATGCCAAAGAATGCTCAAACTACCTCATAATTTCACTCATCTCACACGCTAGAAAAGTAATGCTCAAAATTCTCCAAGTCAGGCTTCAGCAGTATGTGAACCATGAACTTTCAGATGTTCAAGCTGGGTTTAGAAAAGGCAGAGGAGCCAGAGATCAAATTGGCAACATCCATGGATCACTGAAAAAGCAAGAGAGTTCCAGAAACAAATCTATTTCTGCTTTACTGAATATGTCAAGCCTTTGGCTGTCTGGATCACAATAAACTGTGGAAAATTCTGAAGGAGATGGGAATACCAGACCACTTGACCTGCCTCTAGAGAAAACTTTATGCAAGTCAGGAAGCAACAGTTAAAACTGGACATGGAACAACAGACTGGTTCCAAATTGGGAAAGGAGTACATCAAGGCTGTATATTGTCACCCTGCTTATTTAACTTATAGGCAGAGTACATCATGAGAAATGCTGGACTGGAGGAAGCACAAGATGGAATCAAGATTGCTGGGAGAAATATCAATGACCTCAGATAGGCAGATGGCACCACCCTTATGGCAGAAAGCAAAGAAGAACTTAAGAGTCTCTTGATGAAAGTGAAAGAGATGAGTGAAAAAGTTGGCTCAAAGCTCAACATTCAGAAAACTAAGATCATGGCATCCAGTCGCATCCCTTCATGGCAAATAGATGGAGAAACAGTGGAAACAGTGGCTGACTTTATTTTGGGGGGCTCCAAAATCACTGCAGATGGTGACTGTAGCCATGAAATTAAAATACACTTGCTCCTTGGAAGCAAAGTTATGACCAACCTAGACAGCATACTAAAAAGCAGAGACATTACTTTGCCAACAAAGGTCTGCTTAGGCAAAGCTATGGTTTTCCCCATAGCCATGTATGGATGTGAGAGTTGGACTATAAAGAAAGCTGAGTGCCAAAGAATTGATGCTTTTGAACTGTGGTGTCGGAGAAGACTCTTGAGAATCCCTTGGACTGCAAGGAGATCCAACCAGTCCATCCTAAAGGAGATCAGTCCTGAATATTCATTGGAAGGACTTATGTTGAAGCTGAAACTCCAATACTTTGGCCACCTGATGTGAAGAACAGACTCATTGGAAAAGCCCCTGATGCTGGGAAAGACTGAAGGCAGGATGAGAAGGGGACGACAGAGGATGAGATGGCTGGATGGTATCCCCGACTCAATGGGCATGAGTTTGGGTAAACTCTGGGAGTTGGTGATGGACAGGGAGGCCTGGTGTGCTGTAATCCATGAAGTTGCAAAGAGTCAGACATGACTGAGTGAACTGAACTGACTGAAAAGAGAGGGAAAAAAATCTAGATCAAAGTATAGAAGATCTGCACAGACAATAACAGAAAAAATCATAGAATATGGAATCTATTTTCCAAAATGCAAATCTACAAAAAAACCCTTCATTTTAACATTTAAAAGAATCATACGTGCATTCTGACCACTTTTTTTTTTTTCTTTTACTTAAACTATAGATATATTTTCTCTTATATTGGGTATAAGTTTACTTTGGTTCTCCCTGGAAACCTGTGTACCTAGTAAGAACAATAAAAATGAATTAAAATGTATACATTTAAGTATACTGTAAGTACTACAGGCTTCCCTGGTGGTCCAGTAGTAAAGAATCTGCTTGCCAATGCAGGGGCCATGGGGTTCGATCCCTGGGCAGAAACAAAGATTCCCCTGGAGAAGGAAATGGAAACCACTCCAGTATTCTTCCCTGGGAAATTCCATGGACAGAGGAGGCTGGCAGGCTATAGTCCATGGGGTTGCAAAAGGGTTGGGCATGACTTCATGACTAAACAAAAGCAACAAAAATAAGTAATATACCATTATGGAAAAAAAAATCAATGTTGCATGTGGAGCATGGACTGATATATTAGACATATACAATTAACATCAGTGTGTTCTCAAAATAACTATTCTGTTTGTTGTTGGAAAAAGTGGATGAATGATTTTGAAGGTTAATACCAAGATCTACACATGTCTTATTACTAATAAGATCTACCCCTTTTTACTTCCCTTATACTACCCTTACAGTAGTACCCTTACTACCCCTTATTGCTCCCTTGTCCCAACAGTTTATTCCCACCTGACCTGATTCATTAGCAGTGCTATTTAATTGAGTTTAGGTAGAAGAAATGTTTTAATCCAAAAAATATTCAATAGCAGATAAAGCCAAGGAGTATGAACTCTTAACTTACATTACACAAAGAAGCATTTTCTGTCTCAACCAGCATTTCTATATTGGTCCATTACATAGGAACTTCATTTCTTTAGTTTTTAAGAAAATAGTTTTACTCCTCCTTTATGTTTCCTCCATCGTTTTTTCAAACATACACAGAATTAGAGAAGAAATTTCACAAAGGAGGAGGAGAAACCCATTGATGCCTGATGCAGCCGGAAATGTATTTACATCAAATAGATATTCAGAAGTTACACAAGCAGAACATTTATGTTGCTAAGATTCCATGGTTTAGTTAAATAATATCAGCCCCCTGGGCTTTCCAGGTAACACTAGTGGTAAAGAACCGTCTGTCAGTGCAGGAGACACAGGAGATGTGAGTTCAGTCCCTGGGTTGGGAAGATCCCCTAGAGGAGGGAGCAGCAACCTACTCCAGTATTCTTGCCTGGGGAATCCCAGGAACAGCGGAGCCTGGTGGGATAAAATCCATGGGGTCGCAGAGTCAGACATGACTGAAGCAATTTACCTCGCAGCCTGCACCAGCCTCCCAAACAGCATGATTCAAATTTCTGTAACTACGGTCTATTAACTCTAAGGAATTACATAAAGTACGAACTACCCTACTAGCTTGTAAGTCCAGAAATCACTATGCAAATAACAAGTGCACATTACCATTGGTGACCAATCACGTCGCCTTTCAAAATATGTTGGTAATTGGCCACTGTGCATCTGTTTTAGGCTCACACACAGACAACAAAGCACTTAGTTGTGCTGTCTCATCTCTCAGTTGTGCTGGGAGACACAACTCCTCCGAGTTGTTGTCTCCCTGTCTCCCAGATATTATACAAAAATGGCCAAAGACAAAAGTGCAGCCAAGTGAAAAGGGATGATGTTAGACATAGGCCTTCAATTTAGCATAAATCGAGTCATAGAAGAGTAGCAGATCATGAGAACACGGACCCTGCAGCCCTCTGAGAGCCTCTAGACATGCAGCCAGAGGAACTTAGTGAAGGCCAGCTTCCAAGCATAAAAGAGGAGTATGGCTGTGCCAAAAAGTATACAGATGTCTCAGAGAAAGTGGCACCTGCAAAAAACCTCCAGTTAAAGATTCTGCCACAAATTTCATAATATTGAAAGGATAAAATGTTAGAGTTGATCCAAAATTAAAATGGAGTATGACAATTTACTTAGGCATTGAAAAGGTACTTGCTCTATAACTTAAGTTACACGATGAGAAGAAAAAGGCAAGCACTCATCGAATTAAGGGCATTCAAACTAATCTTTCTAAGAATTATTTCTCAAGATTTCTAATATCTTAAATCATAGTGTACTAAATACATGTCTAGTGTAATATTTAGATAAATAATTAATGAATATTTTATTATTTATTTAAATTTACAAGTTAAAGTTTAAATTTTTATAGTTATAACTGTAATACATA
>SJYT01016930.1:19842-57950 GCA_006410635.1 Cephalophus harveyi
CTTAAATTTTCATTTAAAATTTAATAAAAAAATCTATAATTTTATAAAGTTATAGGCAACAAACACATTTATTTACTAAATAAATATTTACTTTTTTCACTTTCCTATATATTTACGACTAACAGAGGTTTTTAATGTGCTGACAAATATTTTTTAAGGTTAAACAATTATGATTTTCCCATTGGTTCACACTATTTTGCGCAGTTTTGGATTACACGGTCACTTTTGTGGTCCTAACCTACTGTGCAAGGTGAAGAGAGCCTGTGTTTAAAATTGTAATTAGCTGCTTCACGCCTTCCTCTCCTTTAGTCCCAATTCTTTCAGGCAGTGACATTTACGTCTACTTGTGGCTTGTGATATTTATTTCCACATTTTCAAAAATGTGCTATAAGTGCTTTTTCTCGACTTATTTCAATCTTTGCTTATTTTTTACCGCCTTCTTTTGGGTTCTTTTTTATAACACTGTAGTATTTCACTGCTGTGTAGTACTTTCTTCATTGAGTAAAATACAGCTTGTTTATTTGTTCTACACTTGATGGGCAGTTGGGTATAGACCTATTTTTAGGTATATAAATAAAGCTTTTCAGAACTTTCTTTTATATGTCTTTTAATATTATTTGACATTGACAAATGAAATATCAATATTTTATTTGCACAGCCATAAACTTACTTTGACTAAATTTACTTCAGAAACCTTACATAGATTTTTTTTTTACTGTACATAAAATTAAATTCATATAGTGAATTACAGCATACATATCAGCTTTATACAACATATGGAATATAACCTGTCTCTTATACACATCTCTTCAGCAGTATGTGAACCATGAACTTTCAGATGTTCAAGCTGGGTTTAGAAAAGGCAGAGGAGCCAGAGATCAAATTNCCTTGCAGTCCAAAGATGTGTATAAGAGACAGACAGCATACATATCAGCTTTATACAACATATGGAATATAACCACTTTGTGCCTTAGTGTTTGTTGATAACAATTTGTTTCTAACATTACATATAAAAGAGTGATATGTATCTTCACTAGTGTTTTCTTTTTTTATCATATCATGGACCTGATTTCTTGGTCCTTCCTGGTTCTGCTTTACAAAGTGACAACAGAAAGTCCATCTGACAAGTTAGCATTTGGCTTTGGCTGACATGATGTTCAAAATTATTTTTTAATACCCAATTGAAACTTTCAGAGCTTTTAATTATCTCCTAATATTAAAAATCTAAATATATATTAATGATTAATGTATATATTATATATGCATTTTTCCTTACAAGCTCTTATGGAATATAAAAAATAATCCATAGAATATTAAATGAACATTTTATTGAAGACTGATGTAGGATGACAAATCACACTCCTTCTCCGTGCTATCCCAGCACCAAGAGCAGCATTAGTTGAGAGATATTGACGTCAAACAGAGGGATCATCAAAGTATATAGCTCTGTATTGGTAAAACTGAGTTGGAGAACATAGTTTGTCCTGTGGACAGTTATTATTTCCCCTGGAATTAATTTTATCCTCCTAGAACTGCATTTCCTGCCTCATCCAGGGTACAGTGTGCCACAGGAAGTGAAATAGAATCCTTGCATCCTAAGGACAGGCTACTCTGAGAGAGGGGGAAATACTGGCTGGGTTGCCTTTGATTAGCGCCTTTCCCTAAGCTTGTCTGTCAAAAAGATCAATTTGAGGCAAGGTCATAGCCCCAAATTTCCTAAAGGACCGTGGAAGGATTGTGAAGAGAAAGTCGATACATGGGTAATACTTATATAGTGTTCACCATATGTCAACCCCCTTCTGAAAACTTTAATATTTATTAAATTAGTTAATATTTGCAAAACTCCACACGTATCTCCATTTCAATGATTAATAACTGGAAGCAGAGAAAGGATTAAGCAACTTGCTCAAGGCCACACTGCTAGTATTGGAGCTGAAATTTAATTCCATGTAGTCTATGTCCAATTACTGTAATACTTCCTACAGTCTGAAATTTCTTTTTTCCCCATAATTTGAGGGTAGAGCACTGTCACTTGAGGGTAGAGCACTGTCACTCAAGGGAAAAGACCAGCTCCCACCTTCATGGGTCACTTTTTCAATACCAACATCATATCTTTATATTCCTGGGACTATTACGAGAAATTCATCTTTTACCACTTCCCCTCCCACACTCAGGTTTCTGCTGTGAGTCTGGGTCACGCATTAATTGACTAAAAGACTTCCCTATACCTCAAGGTTGTTATCTCATCCCTATCATAATTCCTACTTCAAATGCTTTTCTACAATAGTGTTGAATGTAACTCAGTAGAGGTTATGAAATGAACACAAATGACTCCATAAAATTACCATAAATTTTTTCATTAAAATTCTAATTTTGAACAATATTAAATTATCAGGGAAGAATTAAGGACCCCAAATTAGAGCAATTCTAAATGCTGAGAAATTAAAATCCTTAAACCCTCTTCTCCAGTTCTTTATTCTGGTTAGTTTCAGCCTTGGGAAACTTTCTGTTTCTGCTGAAGCTGAGGGTTCTGAGCAGAAGCAGCCTGAACTTTCTTCCATGTAAAATGTGTGGAATGTCACCCAAATATCAATCAAATCTATGTTTCTCATGGGTCTAGATTTTTAAGGGTTTTAATTAATTTATAGATCAAATATATATTGTTTCTCCTTGTCAAATTCCATTCAAACATAACTACAAAATAATCTACACACACACATATATGTATATACGCATGTGTGTGTACCAGGTTGCTTCAGTTGTGTCTGACTAAACTTTTCTATCTATTCATTTCATGATGCAGAAGTCAGAACACAAAATTTAAGCACATATCTCTATCAAGTTTTATACCAGACTGACAAGTTAGCTCATCCAGAACTATCCTATAGAACATTTCCAACATGCTTCAGAAGGCCCAGTATGCCCAGTCAATAACTACTGCCTGTGTTGACCACCAAATTGACTTCTGCTATTACAGATTAATATTGCCAATTGTAAATCGAGTCCTACAAACTTTGGTGTGTGACTTCTTTTACTCTTTCATATCTGTGAGAGTCATCAATGTTGGTGCATGGAACCCAGTAATCGAATATTTGTCATTGTTACATAGTATTCCATTTATGAACTTAGTTCTCTTTCATTTTCAATTATTTTGATATATTGCACTTGTTTCTGGCTTTTAGCTATTATGAATAGAACTTCCATGAACATTCTTGTACACGTATTTCGCTAGGCACACACATTTCTTCTTTTTTTAATTTTTAAAAAATTTATTTATTTTAATTGGAGGCTAATTACTTTACAACTTCCAGATGTTCAAGCTGGTTTTAGAAAAGGCAGAGGAACCAGAGATCAAATTGCCAACATCCGCTGGATCATGGAAAAAGCAAGAGAGTTCCAGAAAAACATCTATTTCTGCTTCATTGACTATCCCAAAGCCTTTGAATGTGTGGATCACAATAAACTGTGGAAAATTCTGAAAGAGATGGGAATACCAGACCACCTGACCTGCCTCTTGAGAAAACTTTATGCAGGTCAGGAAGCAACAGTTAGAACTGGACATGGAACAACAGACTGGTTCCAAATAGGAAAAGGAGTCCGTCAAGGCTGTATATTGTCACCCTGCTTATTTAACTTATATGCAGAGTACATCATGGAGGAAATAAGCTGCAATCAAGATTTCTGGAAGAAATATCAATAACCTCAGATATGCAGATGACACCACCCTTATGGCAGAAAGTGAAGAACTAAAGAGCCTCTTGATGAAAGTGAAAGAGGAGAGTGAAAAAGTTGGCTTAAAGCTCAACATTCAGAAAATGAAGATCATGGCATCTGGTCCCATCATTTCATGGCAAATAGATGGGGAAATTGTGGAAACAGTAGCTGACTTTATTTTCTGGACTCCAAAATCACTGCAGATGGTGACTGCAGCCATGAAATTAACAGACGCTTACTCCTTGGAAGGAAAGTTATGACCAACCTAGAAAGTATGTTAAAAAGCAGAGACATTACTTTGCCAACAAAGTCCATCTAGTCAAGGATATGGTTTTTCCAGTAGTCATGTATGGATGTGAGAGTTGGATTATAAAGAAAGCTGAGTGCCAAAGAATTGATACTTTTGAACTGTGGTGTTGGAGAAGACTCTTGAGAGTCCCTTGGACTGCAAGGAGATCCAACCAGTCCATCCTAAAGGGGATCAGCCCTGGGTGTTCTTTGGAAGGACTGATGTTGAAGCTGAAACTCCAATACTTTGGTCACTTGATGTGAAGAGATGACTCTTTGGAAAAGACCCTGATGCTGGGAAAGATTGAGGGCAGTATGAGAAGGGAATGACAGAGGATGAGATGGTTGGATGGCATCACCGACTCAATGGACATTAGTTTGAGTGAACTCCAGGAGTTGGTGATGGACAGGGAGGCCTGGCGTGCTGCAATTCACAGGTTCGCAAAGAGTCGGACATGACTGAGCGACTGAACTGAACTGAATACATCTCTGGAATAACTCCAAGTATCTTAGATAATTTATTCTATAATTTCCAATTTTAAAAATATTATGATCATTCTTACTAAACTTAGTAGTTTAACCTGAAAAGCAATATTTTGATGTAAAAAGATCAGATTTTAATGTTAGACCAATCTGTGATCTAAAACTCACCTTTGTTGTTTTCTAATTGTGTGAACTTGGCAAGATTAATTTCTGCATGCTTTAGTTTTTATTTGTTAAATAGAGATGACAATGACTATCTAATTTCTAGTACTTGGGTGGTTTAATTGAGATAATGAATAAAAACTTTATGAGTCTGGTATGGAGTTGATAGTCAATATGTGTTAATTTCAGTGTTTGTTTATCCCACATTTGTGAGATTTTATCCTAAAATGCAAATGTGACAATTATGTGCTTCTTCTTACTTAATTCTTAATGAGTAAGATTATGCTTACCAGCTCTTGGACCCCTTAAAGTCAGAACAACAAAAGCTGGATCAAAAATAGATGATACTTCCTTATGTGTGCATATGTATTTCTACTTCTTATTTCAGCTTTGCATAAAAGTGTGTGTGGGAGGGTATTTTTAAGATAAGAGCTTGTAGGAAACAATACAGTTATTCAGTCATTCTGAAAGATGGCCCAGGAGGTATTGTTCTGCTTACATAGGCTCTACAAGTAGATAATAATGCAAAATGAATATTTGTTCCAAGGAGATATTTTATACCTCAAACATATTAAATATAACCAATGCCAAATGGAATTAAAGAGATGGAACAAAACTCAGTACATTTGTTTCTAATCGAAACTCATCCCTGAGGTACTCAGGACAGAATCGGAGGTATTCTGCCAAAAGAAAGTCTCCTTCTTTTAGTTCCACAAACACCATGTTAATATTCTGATACAGGTGCTTCTCTGTGAGCACATCACCATTTATTGTGCAAATAGTAGAGAATGCTTGAGCAGGAAATACTGAAGGTATTATTCTAATGCCAATTATTTAGGATGGGAATTTGCAAAAAATTGTCCTCTAGGAAAATATATACATATACACAAACTTGAGGCAAGAAGACCTGGATTCAAATCCAAGCTTTAACTTTTCTACTAATGTGACCATGAACAAATCAGTCTTTCCAAAATTCAGTTTCATTACTTCTAAAATACATAATTTTGACAGTATAACTTTATATGCCACATAGATTAGTTCAGTTCAGTTGCTCTGTCATGTCTGACTCTTTGCGACCCCATGAATCGCAGCATACCAGGCCTCCCTGTCGATCACCAACTCCCAGAGTTCACTCAGACTCACGCCCATCGAGTCAGTGATGCCATCCAGCCATCTCATCCTCTGTCATGCCCTTCTCCTTCTGCCCTCAATCCGTCCCAGCATCAGAGTCTTTTCCAATGAGTCAATTCTTCACATGAGGTGGCCAAAGTACTGGGGTTTCAACTTTAGCATCATTCCTTCCAAAGAAATCCCAGGGCTGATCTCCTTCAGAATGGATTGGTTGGATCTCCTTGCTGTCCAAGGGACTCTCAAGAGTCTTCTCCAACACCACAGTTCAAAAGCATCAATTCTTCGGCGCTATCAAAACATATAGGTTACTCTCCTCTCTTCCTTGTTAAGGTAATTTTATACCTCCCAAAGAAAATCCTTGGGCAGTTTCTATGATCAATGCAAGAATTCAAGTTTCAAAATACCAGCAATAGGTTTTTGTTCACACATGTGACTCCTGCTTCTAGCATTTATATTACCTAATAATCAGATCAGTTGAAAATAATTAAATATGGAATTAAATGATATCATCAAAGTAATATCATTTCGATTTGGTTTAATCTTGATTTTCATTTTCAAGGAAGTTAGAAAAACATATAAAATTTGAAGGTGTAGTAAGCAATTCAATAAATGTTTGTTACCATATGACCCAGAAAATCTGCTTCTCGTTATATGCCCAGGAAAAATGAAAATCTGTGTACACACAAAAGCTTGTACATGAATATTCAGTGACGTATTATTCACAACAGCCCCCAAATAGATACAATCCAAATATCCATCAACTGATGAATGGATAAATAAAAAGAGATGTATATCCACAAATGTCGTATTTTCAGTCACTCGTTCATGTCTGATTCTTTGTGACTCCATGGACTGTAGCCTGCTAGGCTTCTCTGCCCATGGGATTCTCCAGGCAAGAATACTGGAGTGGGTTGCCATTCCCTTCTCCAGGGGATCATACTGACCCAGGGATCAAACCTGGGTCCCCCACATTGCAGGCAGATTGTTTGCCATCTGAGCCACAGGGCAGCCCCTACAATGTTACGTTATTCAGCAGTAAAAAGAAAGTGAGTGCTGATATGGGCTACATGGACAAATCCTGAAACATTCTTCTAAACGAAAGAAGCCTTTCACAAAGGACCATAGATTGTATGATTTCACTTATGTGAAATGTTCAGAACAGGGAAAACTATGTAGAGAGAAACTATATTGCATAGGGTAAGGCGGGACAGTTAGAAGAATTGTGAGATTGGGGTGAAGGGGTGAAGGCTAAGGGGTATGGTGGGATTTTGGGGGGGGAGGGTAATAAAACTGTTATAAAATTGTTGTGATGAATGATCAACTAAAGAGTTGATTATATAAAAGCCTTGAATGGGTGATTCATATGTGAATTATGTCTCAATAAAGCTGTTAAATAAATAAAACATGATCTCTGCTTTAGGTGGAGCAGACCCATTAATAAATAAACTCTGATGGCTTCTGTTACAAAGATCCATTTCATTCACTCACGATTCTTTCATCATCCAGCTATTCAGTGAGCCTCTACTCTATGTGAGGCACCATGCTGGGAACAGGACACATACACAGTGGTGAGCAAAACAGATACGGTTTCTGTTCTCATGGAGACAGTCATTAATAGCACAGTGACTGCTGCTCCATGGATTTTGTTTGCTTGTTTAGATAAATGAGAGTATGAACCTATTAATTTCTGGCAGTTAATTCCCAGTTCCTGTGTTGTTAATGGAATTAATTTAATTAAGTTTCATATAAAATATAAAAGTTCCTAATAACAGTATCTTTAGAAAGAGAGACATAGTCAAGAAAAAAAGAAATGAGGGAGCTTCATCTCAGAAAGACACTGATGCTGGCTTGAAATGCAATCATCTTGGACCAGCTATGCAGGTTTTTTTTAATGTTAAACAGTCAAAAATAGTTACAATTTGGAGTTCATGGGCAAAAATATAGGTATTAACATGATCAAATAAACAGCTTGCATGCCACAATTTATGAAAACACTGAGTCTTTCACCACCTCTGTGCTGCAAAAACCTCCTTCATTAGGAAGAGGTAGATCAATGTATGTGCAGTTCTGTGTTTAGTTGCTCAGTCTGTCCAACTCTTGTGACCCCATGGACTGTAGCCTACCAGGCTCCTCTGTCCATGGGGATTCTCCAGTCAAGAATACTAGAGTGGGTTACCATGCTCTCCTCCAGGGTATCTTTCCAACCCAGGGATCAAACCCAAGTCTCCCACACTACAGGCAGATTGTTTACCATCTGAGCCAGCAGGGAAGCCCAAGAATACTGGAGTGGGTAGACTATCCCTTCTCCAGGGGATCTTCCCAACCAGAAATCGAACTGGGGTCTCCTGCATTGCAGGTGGATTCTTTACCAGCTGAGCTACCAGGGAAGCCCAAATTAGTGTTTATTATGGTCCAAAGGACATCCTGGCAAGAAATGAAGAGTTAGTGGGAGAGTCAACTCAAAATCTTGACTTTTCCTTTTCTCTATGTTAATTAGTTTATCCCAGTCAGAATCTGTACCTTCTTCCAAGATGGACAGATCTGTTAATGTTTTATTTGTCCCATCCAGCTCTCCCTTCTACCATTCCAATTCACTCAGAAAACTAAGGGGAAATTAGAATGAATCTCAGTAAGAAAAGGACATGGGACAAGGACTTATTTTATTTTAAACTAAAAGGGATTTTACTGATGCTACATAAATAGGCTTATGAGGATATACTCTGTAGATATTTGGAATCAATGTACATCAAAGGAAACAATGATTCAGTTGACTGTATAATCTTGACATTTGGGAGAACTTGGTGTTCTGACCACTGCTTTGCCACAGCTGTGTGATGTTAGGCAAATTAACTCCTCAATACACTAGCCTTTCTCTCTTGTTGATTGAAGGAATTGATCCAGAAGATTTTTCAGTTTGTTTTAAAACCAAACTTAGTATTTCCTTCATTATGTTACAGTTGACTTACAAATTCTTCTTATATATTTTGGAGTATAGATGAGGATTAAGAGTATAGGGTTTGTAACAAATAGAACTAGAAATGAATTCATATTCTATTACTTATTAGAAAGCTGTTTGTGCCCTGGAAAATGTATTTATATGCCCCATCACCTCATCCATAGAGGAAGAAAAGCGAATGACCTCATAAAGTTATTTTTCGGATTTTAAATGACACCCTTTGCAAAAAGCACCTGGACTACACTATGTACTTAATAAATGAAAGCTATTACTATAATTGATCTAGACTAGATGAAAATTCATTTTATGTAAAGTAGTCTGCTTGGCATCTTTGCTTTTATATTTCTCTTATATGCAAGGTGTCCATCTGATAGATTATAATATTTTATATATTATACATTATAATATTTTCTTAATATGCTGTCTGTCTCTAGTATAGGCTAGCCAGAAATGACTTCTAAACGATAGGACAATCTCTGAACCATGACTTGCTCCAAATATTTGACTGTTACCTCCTCCCTGTGACATTCTTGAGAAGATGTCTATACTGACAATGTGGAGATATCACGGTGGGGGTGCGATGTGGAGAGGGAGAAGATAATGAGTTATGTAAAGAATACTAATCTAGAAGTTGGAAGAGAAAAAATTAAAGAACAGAAATAGTGTAAAAAGGAATGCCTTAGTTTTAATTCTTTATGTGATTGTGTTTTTCAAGTCTTTTACAGAGAGCAAAATTATTTTTATAATCAGAAAAATTGTATAACATATATATAAAAATATATCACTGTATGAACTCAATATTTTAAAAATTCAAAGTAGCTACCAAAGAGAGAAGAGCAGAGGCTTAATCAGATTTCTTCTCCTTTGTTTAATATCAGACCTAAGGCATGCACATGTATACATATACTTCACCACCATGCATATATTTAGAGAGGTCAAATCAGCCAGTCCTAAAGGAAATCAACTCTGAATATTCATTGGAAGGACTGATGCTGAAGCTTCAATACTCTGGCCACTTGATGCGAAGAGCTGACTCACTGGAAAAGATCCTGATGCTGGGAAAGATTGAAGACAGGAGGAGAAGGGGCCAGAGAGAATGAGAGATTGGATGGCATCACCAACTCAATGAACGTGAGTTTAAGCAAGCTCCAGGAGAGGGTGAAGGACAGGGAGGCCTGGCGTGCTGCAGTCCATGGGGCTGCAGAGTTGGATATGACTTAGCAACTGAACAACAATGCTTCCAAAAAAGAGGCACATATCTACATCTATTTACAACTGAACATAGGTTTGCATTCACTAAACATAAAAATCCTTTCAATCAAATAGACACATACACAAACTCTTATTTGTATTCATCCAAATGCACAGGCATGCAAATGCTGATACCCACACTTGGAGAAAGCATCTACAGCAGCTGAAACTAGCGCTTCAGTGTTAGTGAAAGGAAGAGAGGGATTGTTCTCACAACAATCTTCAAGTCTTTGTATGTACAGTGTTTGTTACAAAATCAGGATGCATGGACTGTAGCCTACCAGGCTCCTCGTTCCATGGGATTTTCCAGGCAATAGTACTGGAGTGGACTGCCATTTCCTTCTCCAGGGGAATCTTCCTGACCCAGGGATCGAACCCAGGTCTCCTGCATTGTAGACAGACACTTTACTATCTGAGCCACCAGGGAAGTCCAAAACGCTTAGGATTGTCAAGCTAAAAAAAATAAAAATTAGATAGTGAAATCAGTGTTATCATCTCCTTCCTAATGTTATATGCAATGGCTTTCTAAGTGCTCTAGGACAGTGTAAAGTAATGAGCTGTCGGCCTCAGTACAGCGGTTTGATGGGCTGGCCTCTGGGAAGCAGCAAGGGGAACTGCCTGGGTCCACAGAAGATGCTGAGGAAACAATGTCCTCTTTGAAACAAAGTCTATAAGCTTTGATTCTATAGACTTGTTTAAGAGTTCAAATGAGCAAGTTTCAGACATGCTAATGAAAGGTCCAAGAAAAATACCTGATGGGCATAAACATGATTTTAACCCAGCTGTTGCCATGGGTTAAAATAGCATTGATAGCTGCTAAGTCACTTCAGTTGTATCCGACTCTGTGCGACCCCATAGATGGCAGCCTACCAGGCTCCTCCATCCATGGGATTTTCCAGGCAAGAGTACTGGAGTGGGATGCCATCACCTTCTCTGAGCATTGATAGCAGTGGTACTCAAAAATTAGGTTCTTCAAATCACTTGGGGGGCTCCACGGATGGTGCACTGGTAAAGAATCTACCTTCCAAGGCAGAAGATGCATAAGACGGAGCAGCAGATGGAACAGAGGCGGATTTGATCCATGGGTTGGGAAGATCCCCTGGAAAAGAAACTGTCAACCCAGTCCAGTATTCTTACCTGCAAAATTCCATGAACAGAGGAGCCTGGTGGGTGACAGTCCATGAGGTCACAAAGAGTCAGACATGACTGAGCACAGCATACACATACACACCCATAGAGCCTCTAATTTAGTAGATCTGTAGTTGGGGCTGGAGAATTTGTCTTTCTATCAAATCCCTAAGTAGTAATGATGATGCTGGTCTGTGGACCACACTTGAGAATTACGTCTTAGAGAGAGCGATTAAAAAAAAAAAGATATATCAGAATCTTTCTGGGAGTGGAGCTGTGATCTGAGCGGACATATGTAATTTTGCAAAGTTCTATAGAGGATTCAACTTCACTCCTCTCTCTTTCCCAATCCAAACCCTCCAATCCTTCTTACCACTGGACTGACAACTAAATCCTGGACTACGTCAATTAAGTGGTTTCAATCACAGAAGCGGATAATACTTTAAAAACTTCAGAAAATCGTAAGTATGCCTTATAGACAAAAATTTATTATGAAGTGATACACAAATTGGACAGAAGCCCATGGCAGTTGCTCATCATTGCCAAGCTAGCATAGACTTTGGAAATAAATACTGATTTCTTTTTTATGCTAATGTGAACTTCAGACACGACTGAGCGACTGAACTGAACTGGACTTAGAAGTATTGATTAAGTGACGTGAAAGTCATATAGCAAAAGAAGGAAACATTTATGGAAAATTAGTGGCAAAGACTTGCTCTCTGGTAATGTTGGTAAGTTATGTAGTCTTGGCTAATTACATTGGCTTCCATACCACAGTGAGTAAAGGATAGTTGTAGGTGTCTTTAAGAGCGGAGAGAATGCATAGAGAGATTAGGAAAAATTAAGGAAAAATCCAAATGACAGCAGAATGCCTTCCATTTAAGGCAAGAGAAAGAAACATCCAGAGGAAAAAACTTAGGCTTCCGTGTCTGAAATCAAAGAAAACAACTTTAGCTCCCAAAGCTGTAGCTAAGGAGCAGCTAGTCCTCTAGGCACTGAGTCAATGATGCAGCTGATTGCTTCTATGCACAGTCATTATGACTGATACTGGGCAAGTTGCTTAACCTCTTTTGGTCCCAGTTTCCTCATCTGTAAAATGAGGAAGTTGGAATAGATGATTTCTAAAGTCACTTACAGGCCTAACATTTTATGATATAGTGCTTGACTGGGAATGGATCCTCTTAGGGGCGATTGTGCACAGCCGTGCATAACTTAAAACACTCCTGTGCAGGGTGACAGCTTGTCTTCACAATCCAAAGTAAAAAGAGCTAGCTTTAAACAAAACAGTGAAGTCATCCAAGTTTTATTTAACCTTTTTTAAGTCTTTTTTAAACTATCAAGCCCTTTTAAATTCCCTTTCAGGCAACCTGGGTTTCTTTGCATTCTCTCATTTCCTTTTCTTCACACTTTGCTTTCAAAGGCATATTGGGCATTGGTAAGGATGCAGGCATTGTTTATCAATAATTGACAACCTCTTTAAGGTAGGAGTGGTTGTAGGTTGATTTGAAAGAAAAAAAAATGTTTAAAGTTAGATGATGACACTGAGACTTAGTGCAGACAACAATTAAAAATCCAGGGAAAGTGCCTGGGTAATCAGGTTTAGAAATGCAAGCAAAACATTGGAAACGAATCCGAGAACTAACCCAAAAGACTAGCAATACTCTTGGTAAACCTGAATAACTGAAAACCTTGATCCTCAAACACATTCTCACATGATCCAGAAGACTATGTTGTCACAAAGGACTAAAAAAGTCCAAGCTTAGTTTTGAGCAAAAAATATTGAAACAATTGTAACTACCTTGTCAAGGGGGTATATAGGCATATAATCAGAGGAAATCCTAACAGGATCCTGCCCACTGCTCTTGAAGTCTTACGTAATATTACCTTGAAATCTTCCTCGAAGGCTGACCACAGGGGAAAACCTGATCAGTTGGTCTACAATCACTGAAGGCTTAGCTGTATTTTTCTGACCTTCTTTCCAAACTTCCTTCTATCTCCTAAGAAGGAACAATTTGAAAGACCCTGAGATGGTGGGGAGAGATGAAGAAGCAGATGTAGGGACTTACTGGCTTTAACTTGGAGCATCCTTGCTGAGCACTGGTTTGCCTCCATACCTATGTGACTTCCCTGTGTCTCTGGCTCTTCTCATCCACTTTGTAACCACACACAAGCACATGGCTATGTCCCTATGTTGTTAACCGGCCACCCAAAGCTGAATGACTTAGAGTTATTATAGCCACAGTCCTGTCACCTCGAACATATAGTATCAGGACTTCAAGACAGAGAATAGTTGAAAAGGCTCCCAGATAATTCAAATTAGAGGCAAAGATAAAGAATAGGAAAGAATCCTAGTGATAGGCTGTAGTGGGTAACATGAGGTGGTTCAAAATTCAGAACTAGAACACTGCCTCTGAATACATTTATTAGTGAATATATATAAATACAATTGTATAGCTGATATAGTTTAAAGATACTATAAGTAATGATAAAGGAGAGAGTTTTTAAACTTGGCTTTACTATGAAAGAATAATAGTAACTTCAAAATTTTACATGTATTTTCCCAAATCCTAATTATTATATAAAAATCACATTGTGTGGCAATTAAGCTATCATATTACTAATGACTGATAGCAGTTTGTTCTACGTTTTATATGATTACAACATTAAATTCTGGTCAAATATCCTATGGTTCTATGTCTTTATTGTTCATTTTCGCAGAAAGTATAGTTATCTGTTTGTAACTCAAAAAGAAATTAAAGGAAAAAGTGAATGATTAAACTGTTTTGTTTATAGATTCAGGCTTAAAGGTAAATGAATATTGGCCTCTTTAAGATCTCCACTGAGAGTAAAAGATAATAAAACTACTGCTTTTATCCATTTTGAAAACATTAGAAATAAGCTATTCTTGTGTGAACGGGGATGCAGCTCAGTAGTCCAAGTTTTGCCCTTAATTGTTTCCTCCATGTACACATGGCTTGGAAGAGAACCAACAACCTGATCCTTTTATTTCTACATCAACTGGCTGGACTAAACCCAGATTGAATATTTTAAAATAATCACAACTAATTTTTCTTTACTCTTCAGTGCTTTTATATTGAATATAGAATTCAAGAGTCCCTTATAAAACTATCAAGGGGCCTTTGAAGAGATTCAGGTGAGTTAATTGATTAATTTTAACTCCAAATCACTCTTCATATTTTAGCCAAGTGTGAAAACACACACTACTTTCCACCTGTCCATGGCTTATCATAGACTAGCTGCTGATCAGAGATAATGTGAGCATATCAAGATGGACAGGAAAGCCTGGTGTGCTGCAGTCCATGAAGGTCACAAAGACACAACTGAGTGACTGAACTGAACTGAACTGAACTGATAGCTAGATGTGGTGGGATACAGTTAAGAAAGGGGGCACGGTACATCTAACTTAACTAATGCAGGGGTCAATCAGAATACCACACTACCTTGAAGAACAGAGTAGGCCACACATTTTCAAAAAAATGCCCTGCTTCAAGTAGAAGTGGCCATAGGAACAATCGAAGATAGTTTATGAAGACAATGACAAATGTATGCTATGAAAGTGAAACTAATGTGAGTAGAAAAGTGTTTTCAAACTTTAACAATTCATATTACAACCTGATACTTCTGCCACATCCACACACCACTTTTAATATTATTCACTAAATAATTTTACTTAAATGTAATTAAATAGACTCATTTAAAGAATATTTTAAGTTAGCCTCTTACTCTGAGTTATTATCCCTGGTCACAGTGCTTCCTTTCCTTATATCCGTATCTCTTGAGATCTTCCAATCGAGAGATAGAGTGTGCTTCTCTCCTTTGAATCTGGGCAAGCCCTGTGATTTATTTTGGCCAATTAATGTGGCAGAAGCAATGTGATGCCATTCCTGAGACATTAGGCCATGAGAGATTTTACGCACCTCTGCTTTCTGCTGGGAATCCTACCTCTACCATGGAATACTTTGCTGTACTAATGCCTAATGAATACAATCATCTACACTCATTGGAAAAGACCCTGATGCTGGGAAAGATTGAGGGCAAGAGGAGATGGGGGCAACAGAGGATGAGAGAGCTGGATGGCATCACTGACTCAATGGACATGAGTTGGGCAAACTCCTGGAGATAGTGAAGGACACAGAAGCCTGGTGTGCTGCACTCCATGGGGTCACAAAGAGTCAGACGTGACCTAGCGACTGAACAACAGCAACACCTTTTGTAGTTCTCCTTCCTCAGTTGAAGACAATCTTGGATGGGGGAAGATGGAACCTTGGCAGAAACAGTTCAGTTCAGTTCAGTCAGTTCAGTCGCTCAGTCGTGTCCGACTCTTTGCGACCCCATGAATTGCAGCACGCCAGGCCTCCCTGTTCATCACCATCTCTCGGAGATCACTCAGACTCACATCCATCGAGTCAGTGATGCCATCCAGCCATCTCATCCTCGGTCGTCCCCTTCTCCTCCCGCCCCCAATCACTCCCAGCATCAGAGTCTTTTCCAATGAGTCAACTCTTCGCATGAGGTGGCCAAAGTACTGGAGTTTCAGCTTTAGCATCATTCCTTCCAAAGAAATCCCAGGGTTGATCTCCTTTAGAATGGACTGGTTGGATCTCCTTGCAGTCCAAGGGACTCTCAAGAATCTTCTCCAACACCACAGTTCAAAAGCATCAATTCTTCGGCGATCAGCCTTCTTCACAGTCCAACTCTCACATCCATACATGACCACAGAAAAAACCATAGCCTTGACTAAACGGACCTTAGTCGGCAAAGTAATGTCTCTGCTTTTGAAAATGCTATCTAGGTTGGACATAACTTTTCTTCCAAGGAGTAAGCGTCTTCTAATTTCATGGCTGCAGTCACCATCAGCAGTGATGAAACAGTAACAAGCATTTATTCTCCTTTCACTGCTGATCATTTGTTTCTTTATAGAGAGGTCAGACTCCTCCTTTCGCTGTCTTTAAGGAAACTGATTCGGAGGTGCATTTCTCTCTGGAGGAACGTAGAGGAGACAACGCAGCACTGTGAGAAAATGGAGACTTGCCATTGGATTGACCTGGATAAAGGTCTAAATTAATAGGGGTCGAGATGACCTTCATCAATGCTCAGCTCAGCTAAATGGAAAACAGATCTGGATAAAGAACAGAAATACTGTTCAAGAACATGGTATGCACTTAGCTAATGTGTCTTTAGAGATGTGTGTTAACACAGCTAATTTTCGTTTGCTTGGAACCTTAAATGAGAACAATACTAGAGTTAGGTGGCAGAATATCTATGCTAGGGCTTTCCAATATGATGGACATATACAACACGACAAAAATTACTGCATCCTCCAAGTCTAGAGTGCAGATAACAATGCTAGAAAATCAACTGAGAGGAAGTGCTGGTAAGTGAAGGTTCTAAGAGAATTTTCAGAGTGCAGTGAGTTTCCTTTATACCCACAAAGGAGTAGGAGATACTTCCTCCAAATAAACCTAGGTGATATGAGAGATTTAAAGCAAAATTTTAGAGTGTGTATGTGTATAGACTTGTGCTTAATTTGCTTCTCTGGAAAAGTTAATAGTGATAATCCAGTTAAAGCTGCCTATGACAGACAAATGAGGAAATGATTAAAATGAGAGCAAAAAAAAAAAAAAAAACTATGGAGAAGACTATCACTATCTTGGTCAGGTGACCAGGTTAGCATGATGACTACAAATAATGTCAGTAATTGGGTATTTTTTATATTCTGGCACTTTACTTCTTGGTCTTCCTCTTCAAAAATTCATAACCCCAATTTCATTATGAGAGAAACACCAGACTAATTCCAATGGTTGGACATCCTACAATATCCTACTAGACCAGTACTAAACATTTTCAAGGTTATCAAAACAAGAAAAGTCTGAAAAACTATCACAGCCAAGAGAAGCCTAGGAGATATAAGAATTAAATGCAGTGCAATTTCCTGGATGGATCCTGAAACAGTAAAAGATAAGGTAAAAACAAGAAAAATACAGACCAAATATGGACCTTAATTATATTGATATAATTAGTCACTAAGTCATGTCCAACTCTTTTGCAACCCCATAGACTGTAGCCTGTGAGGTTCCTCTGTCCATGGGATTTCCCAGACGAGACTACTGGGGTGGGTTGCCATTTCCTTCTCCAGCGGGTCTTCTTGACTCAGGTATCAAACCTGTGGCTCCTGCATTGGAAGGCAAATTCTTTACCACCGAGCCACCATGGAAGCCCTTTTGGTTCACTAACTGCAGCAAATATGCTCTTACTAGTATATGAGATTATTATTACGGGAAACTGTGTATGTGGTAAAAGGGATAATATGAGAATTCTGTACTACTTGCCTAATTTTTCTGTAAACATTGAACTGTTCTAAAAGTAGAATCTATTCAAAAAGTAATAGCAGGTGGATGAGCAGAAGAGCCCATCAGATGAGTGGTGAATTTACCATGATTTCATTCCATTACCTCCAAGGTTAAATTCAACTCAACCTAAATTCTTGCAGTGGACATTAGATCAGATAGAGAGAATTTTAGAAGAAGCTTTCTAGTTCTGGCCTAAGGATCAATACAAGTCTTCTAAGATTCAGATGCAATGGAGGAATTATCCATTTTTATTTCTCTTTTCTTTCCTTTGTTTCTTTACACTCTAGCCTCCAAACAATCCAATAATATAATAGCAAAAGGGTGGTAGGAACCAACAGAAACCTAAAACTCTGAAAGAAAGCCACCTAAATCTCATTATCAGAGGAGTTATGGCCCAAAGAGTCAAGGGGAAACTCTATTACTTCTCTGTGTCTCTATCATTCTCTCCCTTTACCACAGATACAGGCACAGCACAGAAAAGTACACAGAACAATAAGGTACATAAAGCTTGACTTCCTTTATGGAGTAGTCAGAGGGAGTACTATGAAGATTGCAAAGAGGGAAGAACTTGAGAATGTGACCTAAAGTCAATGTTCAAACTACCGCACAATTGTACTCATCTTACACGCTAGTAAAGTAATGCCCAAAATTCTCCAGGCCAGTTTCAACAGTACATGAACTGTGAACTTCCAGATGTACAAGCTGGACTTAGAAAATGCAGAGGAACCAGAGATCAAATTGCCAACATCTGCTGGATCACAGAAAAAGCAAGAGAGTGCCAGAAAAACATCTACTTCTGTGTTATTGACTATGCCAAAGCCTTTGACTGTGTGGATCACAACAAACTGCGAAAGATTTTGAAAGAGATGGGAATACCACAACACCTTACCTACCTCCTGAAAAATCTGTATGCAGGTCAGGAAGCAACAGTTAGAACTGGACATGGAACAACAGACTGGTTCCAAATCAGGAAAGGAGTACATCAAGGCTGTATATTGTCACCCTGCTTATTTAACTTATATGCAGAGTACATCATGAGAAATGCTGGGCTGGATGAAGCACAAGCTGGAATCAAGATTGCTGGGAGAAATATCAATGACCTCAGATATGCAGATGGCACCACTCTTATGGCAGGAAGCAAAGAAGAACTAAAGAGCCTCTTGATGAATGTGAAAGAGGAGAGTGAAAAAGTTGGCTTAAAACTCAACATTCATAAAACTAAAATCATGGCATCTGGTCCCATCACTTAATTGCAAATAGATGGAGAAACAATGTAAATGGTGACACTTTATTTTCTTGGGCTCCAAAATCACTGCAGATGGTGACTGCAGCCATGAAATTAAAAGATGCTTGCTCCTTGGAAGAAAAGCTATGACCAGCCTAGACAGCATATGAAACAGCAGAGACATTATTTGCCAACAAAGGTCCGTCTAGTCAAAGCTATGGTTTTTCCAGTAGTCATGTACGGGTGTGAGAATTGGATTATAAAGAAAGCTGAGCACCAAAGAATTGATGCCTTTGAACTGTGGTGTTGGAGAAGACTCTTGAGAGTCCCTTGGACTTCAAGGAGATCCAATCACTCCATCCTAAAGGAAATCAGTCCTGAATATTCATTGGAAGGACTGATGTTGAGGTTGAAACTCTAATACTTTGGCCACTTTATGTGAGGAGCCGACTCATTGGAAAAGACCCTGATGCTAGGAAAGGTTGAAGGTGGGAGGAGAAGGGGATGACAGAGGATGAGATGGTTGAATGGCATCACTGACTCGATGGACATGAGTTTGAGTAAGCCCTGGGAATTGGTGATGGACAGGGAAACCTGGTTTGCTGCAGTCTATGGGGTCGCAAAGAGTCAGACACGACTGAGCAACTGAACTGAACTGAACTTCAAGTCTTATATGAACTCCTGGGCTCCTCCTAAGCTGAACATGTGAGAAATTGACCTTTAACAGAGTACCTAGACTCTGATAACCAAACTGTAGAATGGACCACCATTCAAGTCCCAGGCTGTTCACAGGGTGGTGCACACATGGCATAGATCCTAGAAGTAGGGGTAAGGCTTTGAAACTGAACTGATACTGGAATCACAACCCACAGAAGGTAGGTCAGGACTTTCAGACTGAACCAAATCAGGATGACTGCCCACTTAAAAGTATAATTAGTATGATCTACATGAATTACAGAGGAGCCTGATGGGCTAGAATCCATGGGGTCACAAAGAGTTGGACACGACTTAGTGACTAAACCACCACGACAACATATATTAAGGCAAACAGTCCTATAACGCAAAATTCAAAATGTCCACAATATAGTCCAAATGTACTTTAGTCTATGAAGAAGAAAAAAAACTCAACTTGCTTGAGAAAGAACAACTAGACTTAAATACTGAGATGACAAGGATGTATCATTTTCTATCTAAGGACAAAACAAATGGAAATTTTAGGACTGAAAAATATAATAACCAAAAATTTTAAAAAATTAACAAATCAGCTCAATAGCACAATAGGAAAGACAGAGAAAAAGTCAGTGAATTGGAAAATACATCAGTAGAAATTATTCAGTTAGAACAACAAAATGTAAATTTATGGAAAAAATTAAACAGAGCCCCAAGACACATTGGAAAATACCAAAATGTCTAACATTCTTGCTATGAGGGCATGAGGAAAAAAAAAGAATGCAAAGGAGAAAAAAGTGAAAAAAATAGAGATCGAAAGCAAAAGATTAAATCTTTTGCCAAATCTAGATTGAAGAAGCTCAGCAAATCTCAACAAAGATGACCCCCTCCTAATCCACATCTATACATATCATAGTTAAATTGCTTATGATCAAAAATAAAGAAAAAACCCTTAAGTGCACCCAGGGAAAAATGATGTATACTTTTACTGGAATGATGACTCACATGACTATGGATGTCTCATCAAAAATCATGGGGCCAGAAAAATGAACAAAAATATTTCTGAAATGTTGAGTGAAAAAAAGTATAATGCAGAATTCTACATCCAGTCGAATTAACCTTCAGGAATAAAAATTCAATAAATATTCTTAGATGAAAGAAACTAAGAGGATTTGTCAGGAGCAGACATGCTATAATAGAATTGTAAAAAAAAAAAAAAAAAAAATCTTAAAACAGAGGAAAACTGATACCAAATGGAAACTTAAAACATCAGGAATGAAGGAAGAGCAACAGAAATGGTCAATATCAGGGTGAATATAACAGACTGTTCTCCTAGTTGTACAAGATGTGTTTGACAGTTGAAATCAAGAACCGTAACACTGGCTGGTGAAGTATTTTCAATGTTTGTGGATGTAATGTGCACAGATGACTACAACATAAAGCAGCGGGGAGGGTAAAGGGATCTACGTGATAGGAAGATTCTCGAAATGTAAAACCATCCGTAAAGTTATAATATGTGTATTCAAATACTTAGAGAAACTTCTAAAAAGTGTACAAAGGGAAACGCAAATTAAAACTACCATGAGATACTTCTGTCTACTTATTAGAATGGCTAAAATAAAATATCCTGAAAATACCAAGTGTTTAAGAGGAAGAGAATCAATTGGAACATTGCTGGAGGGAATGAAAAATGGGCCAGCTATGCTGGAAAATTGGTTTTTGGCGTTTTGGGCATTTTTTTATCAAGTTAAACTCCTACTTATCACGTAACCTAACAATCTCACTTTTAGATGTTTACACTAGAGAAATGAAAATTCTTACTCACACAACTGCACACAAAAGTTTGTAGCAACCAAAATGGCCTTTGGTGGGTGAAAGGACGAGCAAATTGTAATATAATACATTTAATGGAGTAGCCATCATGGTCAACAAAAGAGTTCGAAATGCAGTACTTGGATGCAATCTCAAAAATGACAGAATGATCTCTGTTCGTCTCCAAGGAAAACCATTCAATATCACAGTTATCCAAGTCTATGCCCCAACCAGTAATGCTGAAGAAGCTGAAGTGGAACGGTTTTATGAAGACCTACACGATCTGTTAGAACTAACACCCAAAAAAGATGTCCTTTTCATTATAGGGGAAAGACCATTTTTTTGCTGAAAGCACCCATTCTCAGAAAGTTACATTCTATTATATTTACATGACATAAAGACAAAACTACAGATCACATCAGCAAGTTGCCAGGTTTAAGGATGGGAGAGAGTATTACTACAAAAGAAAAGCAAAAGAAAGTCTTTTAAGGTGATAGAACTGTTTCATATCCTGATTATGGTGGTAGCTGAGCAAATCTACATTTGTTAAAAGCCACAGAACTGTATAGATGCACATTAATTTTATTGTGTGCTAATATAAACAGCATATTTTATAAGGCATTCACAGAAATGAAAATGAGAGGAACCAAATGAAATCTATACCTCTATAAGCACCAAAGATAATAATACAGAATATCCTGTTATAAAAATGTCTTTTGAACTTGAGAGGTCAGAGAAAGCAACCCAATAGTGTTAAATTCACAGAATGTTCTCCATTTATTGGATAAATCAAATAAAAAAATCACCAGGACAGATGGCATTCAGGCCAAATGTTTTGAAGGAACTCTTTTAATGAGAATGTTCATAGCCTTTCATTTTTTTGAGTCATAATCTGTTTCACCTTTGAATTTCCAGCTACCGCAGCACCTATAGTCTTTTTTATTTTCTGGCCATTTACTGACAATCATGAGTACTTATAAATGTGAAATATAAATTAAAGATATTTGAGTCCAAAACAGAGGGATAAATTTAGATTTCTCCTATAGTATTCAGTGAATGTTCATAAAATTATCCTAAAATAGTTCTATCAGATGTACTGTGAGGGGAGAGACATACATGAGCTTTATACAGAAAACTGATGTCTTGGAAGACAATCTCCTAGACCTTGTGAAACTATAAAGCAGAGGCGGAAATCACCTGCAATCATGAAGTGAATGCAAGATGATACGGTGTACACACGTAACTCATAAAAATAGTAGGAGGAAAAGAGAAAGGCATTCCGTTGCTGTTGTCCAGTTGCCATATCATGTCCGACACTGCAAACCCATGGACTGCAGCATGCCAGGCTCCCCTGTCCTTCACTGTCTCCCAGAGTTTGCTGAAATTCTTGTCTATTGAGTCAGTGATGCCATCCAACCATTTTATCCTCTCTCATCTCCTTCTCCTCCTGCCCTCAATCTTTGCCCCTATCAGGGCCTTTTCCAGAGTCAGCTCTTTGCATCAAGTGGCCAAAATATTGGAGATTCAGAATCTGACCTTCCACTGAATATTCAGGATTGATTTCCTTTAGGATTGACTGGTTAGATCTCCTGCAGTCCAAGGAACTCTCAAGAATCTTCTCCAGCACCACAATTTGAAAGCATCAATTCCTGGGTGCTCAGCCTTCTTTAGTACTCTTGCCTGGAAAATCCCTTGGATGGAGGAGCCTGGTAGGCTGCAGTCCATGGGGCTGCAAAGAGTCGGACACAACTGAGAGACTTAACTTTCACTTTTCACTTTCATGCATTGGAGAAGGAAATGGCAACCCATTCCAGTGTTCTTGCCTGGAGAATCCCAGCCTGGTGGGCTGCCGTCTATGGGGTTGCACAGAGTCGAACTCAACTGAAGTGACTTAACAGCAGCAGCAGCAGCAGCCTTTTTTATGGTCCAACTCTCACATTCATACATTAATTACTTCTGGAAAAAACATAGCTTTGACTATACAGACCTTTGTTAGCAAAGTAATGTCTCTGCTTTTTAATATGCTGCCTAGGTTTGTCACAGATTTTCTTCCAAGGAGCAAGCACATTTAATTTCATGACTGCAGTCTCTGTCTGCAGTGATTTTAGAGCCCAAGAAATTAAAATCTGTCACTGCTTCCACTTTTTCCCTTTCTATTTGCCATGAAGTGATGGGACCAGTATTCTGGGTAACTTAGACATGAGAAACTGATGAAAAATTTTAAAAATCTTCCCTTCTAATTATGCCTTGTATTCATATTTACTCATTCCCTTCAGTGGACTGAGGAAATGAAATGAACAAATATAAGATAAAGTTTTGTTTAAAGTAAACACAGCTCTTTTTCTGTAATTATCTAGCAGGATTATTAAAATAATCTTCAAAAAGGCAACTCCATCCTCTATTGTTACCAAAGGCTGATATTTTTATAATTCTCTTTCCTGTACTCTTTGACACTTCTATGAAAATCCTGAAATGACCTACTCTGGAAGAAAATGGATTAATCAGACTTTAAAGGAAGTCCTTTTTTGAATGTGAATGATTCTCCTCATTTATTGAGGGCTGACAGAGTAGGTGTTTCTTTCTCAAATGTGGGAAGATCTTGAGGCAGAAATTGACCATGATCCTTTAGGACTTTATTTTAGAAAGGAGATGCAAAGTTTCTAGGTCTGGAAATGAGAAGAAGTGGGTATGGGAAGAGAGGAATTTTGACAGCTCAATCTAAAGAAAATGGCTTCCCTAAACAAATGGTAATTCATAAAAAGTGATCATAGATCATGAGTTCTAGGTTCTAGCTACATGATAGACACTTCATATATATAATGTACATAAATATATATATAGTTGTTGTTTAGTCACTAAGTCATGTCTGACTCTTGTGATCCCATGGACTAGAGCCTGCCAGATCCCTCTGTTCATGGGATTTCCCAGGCAAGTACTGGAGTGGGTAGCCATTCCCTCCTCCAGGGGGTCTTTCCAACACAGGGATGGAACACAGGTCTCCTGCATTGCAGGCATATTCTTTACCATCTGAACCAACAGTGGACATGAGTTTGAGAAAACTCCAGAAGATAGTAAAAGACAGGGAAGCCTAGCATGCTGAAGTCCATGGGGTAGCAAAGAGTTGGACATGACTTAGCGACTGAACAACAACAACATGAAGTAGACACCAGCATTATCCACACTATGTAGATGAGGAAAAGAAGGCACAAAGAATTAAGAAAAGCCTTTAAGAACACACAACAAGTACACGGAGATGCAGGATTCACACTTAAGGTCTATTTTTTTAACTTCTTAGCATCTGGTCCCATCACTTCATGGCAAATAGATGGGGAAACTGTGGGAACAGTGGCTGACTTTATTTTTCTGGGCTCCAAAATCATTGCAGATGGTGACTGCAGCCATGAAATTAAAAGACGCTTACTCCTTGGAAGGAAAGTTATGACCAACCTAGACAGCATACTAAAAAGCAGAGACATTACTTTGCCAACAAAGGTCCATCTAGTCAAGGCTATGGTTTTTCCAGTGGTCATGTATGGATGTGAGAGTTGGACTATAAAGAAAGCTGAGCACTGAAGAATTGATGCTTTTGAACTGTGGTGTTGGAGAAGACTCTTGAGAGTCCCTTGGACTACAAGGAGATCTAACCAGTCCATCCTAAAGAAGATCAGTCCTAGGTGTTCATTGGAAAGATTGATGTTGAAGCTGAAACTCCAATACTTTGGCCACCTGATGCAAAGAGCTGACTCATTTGAAAAGACCCTGACGCTGGGAAAGATTGAGGGCAGGAGGAGAAGGGGACGACAGAGGATGAGATAGTTGGATGGCACCACTGACTCAATGGGACATGGGTTTGGGTGGACTCCAGGTGTCGGTGGTGGACAGGGAGGCCTGGCGTGCTGTGGTTCATGGGGTCATAAAGAGTCAGACATGACTGAGCGACTGAACCAAACTAGCCTCTATTTTCCATAATCTATACTCGTTTATTGACTAGTTGAAAATGAGACTCTAGTTAAAGAGCAGAAGATAGTTGTCAAGGAGAATTAAGGTCTCCTTTAGAATGAGGAAAAAGGCGTGAAAGGAAGCAGAAAGAATCGGTTACAGAGGGGTGATTCAGTCCTGATATGAGAGATGAGAAAGGGTGAAGAAGAACTCCACTTTACAAAACAAAATGCTCCCTAAGTATTTTCATTTGTATTAACATTTACACTACTTTCCACTAGGTACAGTTTGAAACTTCTTGTAGTAAATAAGAAAATTTCAAATAAGAAAATTTGAAAGCTATGGCCTTATCTCCAGAAAAATTCAAACATACATAATTTTACATATACATCCTTTTGAGGATTTTCAGTCCTAGAAGTGTTGAAGATGGCTGTCTCAGGGACCTTCCTTATTGCTACTGTCTTAACTGTATTGAAATGATTTTCTCAAAATGCTCAAGCCAGGAAAAGAATCTGTCAGCAGTATCTAAAGTTTACAAGAAAGTTAATTAGAAAGTTCTAAAAATGCTAATGATCAGGGAAGCAATAGAGAAGAAGAATCAATCACTGTAATGTTAACAAATAATTGTTCTTCCTTTGTAGCCCTCACTCCTGCTACCTATAAACAGATGGCCAGGTCATTATATTTTTCATTTTATGTGCTTGATTGAGTAGGAAGTAGAATTTTCATTTTAAAATATTTATAGTGATAAAAAAAAAAAACAAAGTCTTGCAATTTTTATGCTAGATTTCTAGAAGAGGAAAGAGAAAGAAGAAAATTTTTGATGAAGGAAAAGGGGAAAATAAAATTACAGCTGAGTGGGCTCTATTTTATGGCATTTTGCAAGAAGGTGGTCTTAGTGCTGGTGACTTCTGGGAGCTTATGTAAAGACAGGACCCTAAGCATTTCTTAGGCATGGAAAATTTTATGTACTGCCAAGCTCTTCTCTCCATGGAATTCCCCAGGCAAGAATACTGGAGTGGCCATTCACTTCTCCAGGGGATCTTTCTGAACCAGGGATAAAACTTGGGTCTCCTGCATTGCAGATTCTTTACTATCTGAGCCATCAGGGAAGCCCTAAGTATGTCACCAAATAGAGAGTTGCCAGAGAGTAATGACTATGCAATCTTGGAAAATACATTGGTTAGTGGAAACCCATTTGGACCTAAGTCTTAAAGAACTTTCTGGAATATTTTATTCAAAACAAGATACCAAGACCTTTGTATGACTGGTGCATGGAGAATCAACCCTTTCAATAACTTAAACTAATAGTCCGTGGGGGTGCAAGAGTCAGATATGACCTAATGACTAAACCGCTACACCACCAAGTTTCCAGATGGGACTTTAAACCCAATTTAATTTGATTTAATGAAAAAAGTAACATTTTTATAATGTATTTTGACATACTTTATTACAAAGTGAATATTGATTTTATGTAAGGGATTTCACTTTTGGTGAAGTAATATATTTCAAAATTGTATCCAGATATTCAAATCAAATTTCAACTCCAACTGGGTAAAACTAAGTACTGCTGCTGCTACTGCTGCTGAGTCACTTCAGTCGTGTCCGACTCTGTGCGACCCCGTGGACTGCAGCCTACCAGGCTCCCCTGTCCATGGGATTTTCCAGGCACGAGTTTTGGAGTGGGTTGCCATTGCCTTCTTCTGTAAACTAAGTACTAAGGGGAGTATAATCTTGTAGAAAAACCCCTCCCACCTACATTCCCATCTCAGAAATAGCCACTAGCCCTCACATAGTCCCCTCTAAAAGCAAGAAGTTGGATACAGACGCATTATACATTCTAGTAGAAATTAGACTATGGAAAGGGGTACGGGAGAGGAACTAATAAAAGTGGGCCTTTCTATTTTCTGGTGTTCAAACTTGATTCTAACTGAGAAACATGTCCTGGAGCTTGAAATGAAAATCAAATCAGAGAAACTATCATGTTTTCCGAACACAGTCTGGGCTGCCCCTTCGGCATGGTTTTCTTTGATTCTTTCCAGCTCCTCTTTGTCTGCTGTTATCTTCCTATGCACCAAATGTGCCTCCTGCAATTAGCATGCCAAGCTTTCTGGCTGACCCAGTGTCCTGGAATGAAATCAATGTTAATGGTTCCTGTGATTCTGGCTGCTTTTGCTTTTATTGATGTTTCCTTCTCCCTTCATTCCACCTCCAAACTAATTTTCATTCTATTTCAAAACAACCCAAAATGATGAATTATTTTGTGCTTTTCTGCAGTGGTAGGATTTAATTGGGTTTCCCTGGCTCAGTTCAATACCTGGCACAAATAAGTCAACTCCTTGAACAGGAGGGACAAAAGGTAAGAAGGTGAATAATGTGTCCTGAGCAGTATGAAAGTCTGCTGAAAACAATTATGTCACCCACATATCTCTTTTCACCTTTCTTTTTCTTCCTTTTTTTGTTTTGGAAAAACATTTCCAATATTACATGGAATAACATTAAGATACAGAAATGTTGCATATAGCATTAATAGCAAAAGAAATTAATTTAATTTTCTGTTCACAGAAAAATAAAATAGTATAAAATTCTTTGCAACTTTATGAAAGTAGTATTGATAATACTTGGTCCTTCCTTCTATTGAATAAAGAAAAGTTAAAATGAAATACCAAGCACACCATTTATCTACTGAGTGTAACAAGTCACTGCCATTCTGTGGCTGGTGGTGCACTTCTGTTGGCTTTTTCTGGGTTTATTACATGGCGGCAGCCAGCCAGCATCTTCCTTGGGGCTGCAGGATCCAAGATGACCTCACTCCTATGCCTGGGCTTTGTTGCTGACTGTCAACTGGGGATCTCTCTCTCTCAGTTGCTCAAAGGTCTTTCATCATTCACAGGCTAGGTGAACTTCTTATTGCTGGAAACATTCCAAGGGCTCAGAAATGAAATCTGTACATTTTCTTGAGCCTTCAGAAACTTACACAATTTCATTCTATAGGTCAAAGAGAGTCTTGATGCCAGCCCACATTCAAGGATTAGGAGAAGAGACTCTACCTTTTGATTGGAAGAATTTTAACAAATGTGTGATCATATTTTATTTTCCACATTGAGCAAGTAAAAATTGATATCAAAACTATATATCAAAAAGCCAAGTTCACCTTCTTGAAGGAAGTGATTATTTTTTATATTTATTTTCCCATTTCAAGCTCAGAGTGCAACCACATAGTCGATCCCATTATCTGTCTGTTGAACAAGTATTGATGCCTATGGATGGAGAAAATATAACAAAAATAAAACAGTGATAATTCCTTATGACTGACTAAGTAACATAGGTTTTTTTGTGTGTGTGTGTGTGTGTGTCTGTATGTGAGATTAATTAGGACAGACCTACAAGTTGAAAGATTCTATGAAGACCTACAAGACCTTCTAGAACAAACACCAAAAAAATGTAATTTTCTTCATAGGGGACTGGAATGCAAAAGTAGAAAGTCAAGAGATACCTGGAGTAACAGGCAAATTTGGCCTTGGAGTACAAAATGAAGCAGGGCAAAGGCTAATAGAGTTTTGCCAAGAGAACACACTGATCACAGCAAACACCCTTTTCCAACAACACAAAGGACTCTACACATGGATATCACCAGATGGCCAATGCTGAAATCAGATTGATTATATTCTTTGTGGCCAAAGATGGAGAAGCTCTATACAGTCAGCAGAAACAAGACTGGGAGCTCACTGTGGCTCAAATCATGAACTCCTTATTGCCAAATTCAGACTTAAATTGAAGAAACTAGGGAAAACCACTAGACCATTCAGGTATGACCTAAATCAAATCCCTTACAATTTTACAGTGGAAGCGACGAATAGATTCAAGGGATTAGATCTGATAGAGTGCCTGAAGACCTATGGACAGAGGTTTGCGACATTGTACAGTGATAGTATGATCACTCACCTAGAGCCAGACATCTGGAATGCAAAGTCAAAGGGGCCTTAGGAAGCATCACTCTGAACAAAGCTAGTGGAGGTGATGGAATTCCAGCAGAGATATTTCGAGTCCTAAAAGATGATGCTGTGAAAGTGCTGCATGCAGTATGTCAGCAAATATGGAAAACTCAGCAGTGGCCACAGGACTGGAAAAGGTCAGTTGTCATTACAATTCCAAAGAAAGGCAATGCCAAAGAATGTTCAAACTACTGTACAATTGCACTCATCTCACATGCTAGCAAAGTAATGCTCAAAAGTCTCCAAACCAGGCCTCAACAGTATGTGAATTGTGAACTTCCAGATGTTCAAGCTGGACTTAGAAAACACAGAGGAAACAGAGATCAAATTGCCAACATACGTTGGATCATAGAAAAAGCAAGAGAGTTCCAGAAAAACATTTACTTCTGCTTTATTGACTACGCCAAAGCCTTTGACTGTGTGGAACACAAAAAACTATGGAAAATTCTTAGAGAGATAGGAATACCAGACCACCTTATATACCTCCTGAGAAATCTGCACGTAGGTCAAGAAGCAGCAGTTAGAAATGGACACGGAACAACCAATGGTTCCAAATTCGGAAAGGAGTGCATCAAGGCTGTATATTGTCAACCTGCTTATTTAACTTATATGCAAAGTCAGTTCATTTGAGTGCAGTCACTCAGTCGAGTTCGACTCTTTGAGACCCCATGGACTGTACCACACCAGGCCTCCCTGTCCATCACCAACTCCTGGAGATTACTCAAACTCATGTCCATTGAGTCAGTGATGCCATCAAACCATCTCATCCTCTGTTGTCCCCTTTTCCTCCCGCCTTCAATCTTTCCCAGCATCAGAGTCTTTTACCAATGAGTCAATTCTTTGCATCAGATGGCCAAAGTATTGGAGTTTCACCTTCAACATCAGTCCTTTCAATGAATATTAAGGATTGATTTCCTTTAGGATGGACTGGTTGGATCTCCCTGCAGTCCAAGGGACTCTCAAGAGTCTTCTCCAACACCACAGTTCAAAAGCATCAATTCTTTGGTGCTCAGCTTTCTTCACAGTCCAACTCTCACATCCACACATGACCACTGGAAAAACCATAGCCTTGACTAGATAGATCTTTGTTGGCAAAGTAATGTCTCTGCTTTTTAATATGCTGTCTAGGTTTGTCATAACTTTTCTTTCAAGGAGTAAGCAACTTTTAATTGCATGGCTGCAGCCGCCATCTGCAGTGATTTTGGAACCCTCCAAAATAAAGTCTGCCACTGTTTCCCCATCTATTTTCCATGAAGTGCTGGGACCAGATGCCATGATCTTTGTTTTCTGAATGTTGAACTTTAAGCCAACTTTTTCACACTCCTCTTTCACTTTCATCAAGAGGCTCTTTCGTTGTTCTTCACTTTCTGTCATAAGGGTGGTGTCATCTACATAAATGAGGTTATTGATATTTCTCTTGGCAATCTTGATTCCAGTGTGCTTCATCCAGCCCACCATTTCTCATTATGTTTCTCTGCATATAAGTTAAACAGGTGACAATATACAGCCTTGATGCACTACTTTTCCTATTTGGAACCAGTCTGTTGTTCCATGTCCAGTTCTAACTGTTGTTTCCTTATGTGCGCATAGATTTCTCAAGAGGCATGTCAGGTGCCTCCCATTTCTTGAAGAGTTTTCCACAGTTTATTGTGGTCCACACAGTCAAATGCTTTGGCATAGTCAATAAAGCAGAAGTAGATATTTTTCTGGAATGCTGTTGCTTTTTTGATGATCCAGTGGATGTTGGCAATTCTTAGAAAGATAGGTTCATGTAGTGTTGGAGAATTCTGAGCATTACTTTACTAGCATGTGAGATGAGTGCAATTGTGTGGTAGTTTGACCATTATTTGGCATTATATATATATATATATATATATGCAGAGTACATCATGCAAAATGCAGGGCTGGATGAAGCACAGCTGGAATCAAGATTACTGGGAGAAATATCAACCTCAGAAATGCATATGACACCACACTTGTGGCAGAAAGCGAATAAGAACTAAAGGGCCTCTTGATGAAAGTGAAAGAGGAGAGTGAAAAAGCTGGCTTAAAACAACATTCAAGAAACTAAGATCATGACATCCAGTCCCATCACTTCATTGCAAATAGATGGGGAAACAATGGAAACAGTGACAGGTTTTATTTTGGGGGGCTCCAAAATCATGACAGATGGTAACTCCATTAAATTAAAAGACACTTGCTCCTTGAGAGAAAAGCTCGGACAAACCTAGACAGTGTATTAAAAAGCAAAGACATGAGTTCGCTGACAAAGGTCCATCTGGTCAAAGTAATGGTTTTTCCAGTAGTCATGTATGGATGTGAGATCTGGACCATAAATAAGGCTGAGCATTGAAGAATTGATGCTTTTGAGTTGTGGTATTGGAGAAAAGTCTTGAGAGTCCTTTGGCCTGCGAGGAGATTAAACCAGCCAATTCTAAAGGAAATCAGTCCTGAATATTCATTGGAAGGACTGATGCTGAAGCTCCAATAATTTGGCCACCTGATTTGAAGAGCCCATCATTGGCAACGACCTTGATGCTGGGAAAGATTGAAGGCAGGAGGAGAAGGGGACGACAGAGGATGAGATGGCTGGATAGCATCACCGACTCAATGGACATGAGTGTGAGCAAGCTCCATGAGATGGAGAAGGACAGGGAAGTGTGGTGTGCTGCAGTCCACTGGGTTGCAAAGAGTCAGACACAACTGAGCGACTGAACAACAATTACCATTATCAATATTATTTCCATGTAACTTATAAGGTGATCAGATCAAGACAATACCTCTCCTTGTAGACACTCTATAAACCATGGGAAACTGGCCACCTGTATTAGTTGATTTAGGTCATATGTGCTAAGTTTGTATGTTCAGTGGTAAGCAACCTAGACATGGTTCTTCCCTCCCCAGAGCCTACAATCTGGGTTTGTGGTTGGGGTAGCACATATTAGACTAGTGAAGGAAAAGTTCCAAATCTCTGGAAGTGTTATCAATGGAAAGGACAAGGTGCTATGAATAAGTACATAGGACAGAAGGCAACATTCTAGATGAGATTGTCAAAGGATACCTTTCTTAAGAAGTTATATTTAAGATGAAATTTTTAAAAAATAACATAATTCAAGCCCAGTGAACAGTGTCAGAAGAACAGTATAAACAGAAGGGGATGTAGGGGATCAAATGCATATGATGAAACTAGAGCATAGCAACATATAAAGTAGAATTTCCTTTTCTTGGTTTCTGAAGCTGATTAGCCTTTTCCTTTTTTTCAGACTCAAATTGAAGAAAGTAGGGAAAANCGATGGATGTGAGTCTGAGTGAACTCCGGGAGATGGTGATGAACAGGGAGGCCTGGCGTGCTGCGATTCATGGGGTCGCAAAGAGTCGGACACGACTGAGCGACTGAACTGAACTGAACTGAACTGAACTTGCTAGCTGTGATTCCAAGAAGTTTACTCTTTGTGACTTTGTCTCTTCATTGACAGAGAGAGGTAGGAATAGTAATTACTTTATACGGTATTACAAGGGTTAAAATGGAAGTGCTTAGCACATGATAATGCTTTATCAGTATTACTGGAGAAAATTGGGCAGGCTGACTCAGTCAACAAATATGTTTTGAAAATCTACTACATGCAGGCCTGCTAGTGATACTCCTGGATCACTGGCCCCTGTATCTCTACTACAAGCCTCTTTTTGTTTTTTAAACCAGTAGGAGAAGGCAGTGGTGACCCACTCCAGTACTCTTGCCTGGAAAATCCCATGGAGGGAGGAGGAGCCTGGTGGGCTGCAGTCCATGGGGTCACGAAGAGTCAGCCACGACTGAGCAACTTCACTTTCACTTTTCACTTTCATGCACTGGAGAAGGAAATGGCAACCCACTCCAGTGTTCTTGCCTGGAGAATCCCAGGGATGGGGGAACCTGGTGGGCTGCTGTCTATGGGGTCGCACAGAGTCGGACACGACTGAAGCGACACAGCAGCAGCAGCAGCAGCACAGTGTATGTCAGTCGCTCAGTCATGTCTGACTCTTTGCAATCCCATGGAGTGTAGTTCACCAGGCTCCTCTGTCCATGGAATTCTCCAGGCAAGAATACTGGAGTGGGTTGCCATTTCCTTCTCTAGGCACAACATGACTTAAAATGTCCAGCTTTTTGGGCAAGAGTTCCTTGATGCACCTGTTTGGTTTCTTAATGGCTTACATTTTCCATTCATACCATAGCCCTCTCTTTCCCAAGGCTCGGCACTCTGTAGCTGGATCTTGGAAGCAGGGAGGCCCTGAGAGGGGCTGGATCAGTGGGCGTTCGTGTGATCGCACATGGTGCCCCCAGGAATCTTGCACTGCTCCCCTTTATGCGCTGCTGCCAGCCTGTGACTTTATCTTCACACAGTTTCTCACTGCTGGCCCTTCATCCCTCCAATCCTCTCCATGTGTCTCAGAAATCTCAGATGTACCTCTGACACACAAGCTGCAAGTCCTTCTCCTCTGGCCCTGGAACTGTCTCCTATGCCCTCAGTAGGAGAAGCAGTGGGTGAGAGTTCAGGAGAGTTAATGCTGCTGGGGTAACCTTGGACCAAAGGCAGATGCAGCCAATGAACACAGCCTTCTCTTCCTTCCTCGCCCCTTATTTTATAATAATGACACGCATAAGAATTTCTTCCATTTCTCACAGCAGCCCTAGTAGAAACCCCCACCAAACAGCCTGATGTTGGCTTTTTCTCCTTCCCAGAGTGGTCTTCAAAATGGCTTCCAGAGATAGCCTTTCAAACTACAACTTACACTCCAGCCCCCCAAATAATGGTCACCTCTGCACCTCACAGTACTTTTTGTCTTTCTTTTCTTTTAAAAAAAAAACCCTGGGATTTCTTTGGAAGGAATGATGCTAAAGCTGAAACTCTAGTACTTTGGCCACCTCATGAAAAGAGTTGACTCATTGGAAAAGACTCTGATGCTGGGAGGGATTGGGGGCAGGAGGAGAAGGGGACGACCGAGGATGAGATGGCTGGATGGCATCACGGATATCTTTCCATATATACATAAATACACAAACATATATTCTTCCATGAATCCTTATGTTTAAAGGGAAGAAATGAATTTCTTTAAAAGTTTGAGAATATTAAGAAGTACACATTTTAGAAATACAAAGCAGGTAACATTGATGTTTCCTCTCTCTGTAGCATTAACTATAGTGAATGTACACATGGAAATCTGAGAACAGTATCCTAAGATTATATTCACTGAGTGTTTCTGATATGCCACCTTGGGAATCCAACTTTGTGTCCTTTGCTTAGGAAATATTTTTGAAAAATAGCACAGTCCCTCTATATCTAATAGTACATTTTTCCCCTTTCTTTTCTTTTGAAAGTATAAATATGGTATAATTCTAGGAACTATCTTATAAGAATCATTTGTAAAACTCAAAATAAAAATCAGAAACTATTTATAGATCAGCTATGTAGAGAGACAACTAATTTTAAATTTTTTGAAATGCATGCAGTTTCAAATAGTCTGTCTTTCTGTTTCCATCAGTGCATTTGTATATACATGTTTAAGCTTAAATACATTCACCATTTTAAATATGTAAACTACTATTGCTCATTATCTTATCTTCATCTGTTCTCTTATCTTCTGTTTTCTTGCTGTAAGATATTCTCTCTGATTATCAAAGTTTCTAACATTTTGATACAATGAAAAGGTGAATATTATTGATATGAAAAGCATACCCCAATGTGTGAGAGAGGGAGGAGAGTGATGGTGATGATAATGGGAAAATTGAGAAGAGAACCAGAAAGTATACACTAAGGCATTAATGCTGAATATGTATTTTTGCTATTGTTTATGGTTTGTAGTATCTGTACCTCTTAATTTTTATCTGTTCCTATTATGATGCTTATATATAGATAGCTTCTACTGAAAATACATACATGTATATGACAACTTTTATGTTGTGATGTATATTATATAACAAATATTACAATATATACGTGTGTTTGCTTACACAAACTTGAAAAAAAGCACTGATCTAGTTCTTACTTGAGGCAAAAAATTTTTACTCTACTGAAAAACAAAAGAAAGACGTCTCTCGCCAAGGATAAATCAACTCAGATGCCAACAAGAGATTTCAAGCTTGCCTGGAATTTCCAAGTTCATGAATGCTGAGTGGTCTCTAAATTTGGAAATCTGTTTTTTCCCGTTGCTAATAATAAATCTTATGAACTATCTTACACAAAGCATTAGGTACCCTAAATAAACACTATAAAAATAACCTCTTTTATTTATGGTCATGCTGTTTCAGATGCCCACAACCAACTGTCTCCCCTCCTTTGGAGACTGGAATTCTTTTCATCTCTCTTTACCTTTGTCACTGTTAATTCCTGGCAAATTTGGTAATAGTGAAAATAAAAACGCAATATAATGAAAGATGGTAAGCAAGTAAAATATGTAATTTAATACCTTCAAATCCTCCTCAATGTGTTCTTTGAGTTAGTTTTCCAGTCTGTGGGATCAAGGAGTTTTCCTTCTTCATATTTTACAAAGTATTCGCCCTTAAAAAAAAAAGAAAAGAAAGGAAGTTGGAATCAAGTGTATGTCACTGTTAATGGAATGATGACATCCAGACTATGAAACACATTTCCTGGGATTCCCATCAGCCTTTGCAACATCTCTATAAAATGTAAAGGGAGAGAAGGTTGAGAGGATGGATCACTTACTTAAGACCTCTTCCTTCAACCTGCCCTACCCCATTACACTCTGTGGCAGGTCTTTTTTGGGGGTGCCATTCTTCATTTTTATACAGAGCAAATGACCTCCATTGTAAATTTTGTAGGGGACAGACAGATCCACAGCCTGCTCCAAAAGAGAAGAAAAGAACACAGCTTCTGTCTTTCTATCTGTCTCTCTCCAGCTCGGGGTAGCTCCTCTCAGCCACGCTTGTGCGCCATCACTTAAAGCTCAACATTTGGAAAACTAAGATTATGGCATTCAGTCCCAGTACTTCATGGCAGATAGATGGGGAAACAGTGGCTGACTTTATTTTTCTGGGCTCAAAAATCACTGCAGATGGTGACTGCAGCAATGAAATTAAAAGACACTTACTCCTTCGAAGAAAAGTTATGACCAACCTAGACAGCATATTAAAACCCAGAGATATTACTTTGCCAACAAAGGTCCATCTAGTCAAGGCTATGGTTTTTCCAGTGGTCATGTATGGATGTGAGAGTTGGACTATAAAGAAAGCTGAGCGCTGAAGAATTTATGCTTTTGAGCTGTGGTGTTGCAGAAGATTCTTGACAGTCCCTTGGACTGCAAGGAGACCCAACCAGTCCATCCTAAAGGAGATCAGTCCTGGGTGTTCATTGGAAGGTGTTCATGTTGAAGCTGAAACTCCAATACTTTGGCCACCTGATGCGAAGAGCTGACTCATTGGAAAAAACCCTGATTCTGGAAAAGATTGAGGGCAGGAGGAAAAGGGAACAACAGAGGATGAGATAGTTGGATGGCATCATTGACTCTATGGACATGGGTTTGGGTGGACTCTGGGAGTTGGTGATGGACAGGGAGGCCTGGCATGCTGCAGTTCATGGGGTCACAAAGAGTCGGACACGACTGAGTGAACTGAATTGAACTGATCTGTCTCTCTCTCTCTCCATTTTCCTCTTTCACTACTGAGCATAATTTTCTTTCTGCAATTGAGAAAAGTCAGGCAGAGGACTGGGTTTCCTGAGAATAAGTGTGTGGGCACTCTAACTCTGTTCTTTGTAATGGCTGGGAGCCTTGCCAGACTGCTATAATGTATTGATACCTCAGAGAAGCAAGAAAAATTGAGATTTTATTTGCTTAACGGCTTACAGATTAATTGAGTCCCATACAGCCTTGAATATTGTACAGTTTTTCTTATCCTGTACTATTTTTTAAAACAGTATAAATGATTCTTTCTTAAATATAATATTTTTTCTTCTTTTGAATTAATTAGTCCAGCTGGCCCATCACATCAAAATCACATGCAGAAATTTTAGGCTGAAAGGAATGAGAATATATTACTCCTCTAACTTCAACAATAAGCAAGATTTTATCATACTGATTCCTCAAGTAATTTAACCCAAACACAGAGGTTGGCTCTCAGATGTCCCAGTGGTAAAGAATCTGCCTGCCAATGCAGAAGACATAGAGACCTAGGTTTGATTCCTTGGTGGGGAAGATCACCTGGAGTAGGAAATAGCAACCTGCTCCAGAATCCTTGCCTGGAAATGTCCATGGACAGAGGAGCCTGGCAGGCTACAGTCCATGCGGCCAGAAAAACCTTGCAAGTGTACTTCAATATTTTAACAATAAAATGTCTTATTTTTGTTATTCTTTTCTTTACTTGAGAATGAGGGAAAAAATTGTTCAACTTACTTTGGTCTTTAGAAAAGTTTGGTTTTCTTTGAGTTGTACATCAATGAATGATAGGATGAAGTGAAGTAAAAAAATTTGTCAAGAACTTCCACCCCTAATGGAACAAAAGCACTTCAGAGAATTGTTTTTATTAAATGAGAAGTTAAACTAATGTCATCTGATCAGATGATGGCTCAGATGGTAAAGCGTCTGCCTCAATGACGGTGACCCAGGTTCAATCCCTGGGTCAGGAAGATCTTCTGGAGAAGGAAACCCCCTCCAGTATTCTTGCCTGGAAAATCCTATGGACAGAGCCTGGTAGGCTACAGTACATGGGGTTGCGAAGAGTCAGACACGACTGAGTGACTTCACTTTCACTTAAACTAATGCCACACACACTTATATCATTCAGAAAACAAAATTACTGGTAGTCATATAAGGGTTTTCAAAATTCAGAGAAGTAAGCAATCCACACAGGCCAGAGAAAGAATTGTCACTATGAGATAAAATGTGCTTTGAAAAACCACTACAATCTTGTAAAGTAATTAGCCTCCAATTAAAAAAAAAAAAAAAACTATATGTAAACTCCAAAAAAAAAAAAAAAAAAAAAAAAAGTGCTTTGA
>SJYT01016930.1:58090-68792 GCA_006410635.1 Cephalophus harveyi
AAAAAAAAAAAAAAAAAAAAACAACTGTGCTTTGAGTGATGGACTTTATTTGGTTATATGGAGGGAGTGTCTTATGACCAAAGTGCAGGTGGAGGGTATCAGGGAACAGCTGTGACAAGGAAGAAACCATCCTGCCTGGAACAGGAATTTCATGTGAAAGAATGGAGAAGTTGGATTAAGTTTGGAGTATAGACTGAGGAAGTAGACAAGAAAGGTGGTGAGTTAAAAAATAGAGCAAATTCTTAAGTACCCAACTGAGAGGTTCAGATTTGAACATTCAAGCACTAAAAAATCATTGAATTTTTCTGAAAAATAAGGATTTTCATCTCTGCAACGGAGAGAGAGAACTAAGACATGAAATATAGAAAAAGGAAGGGATAGATAGCTATTTGCAGTTTTCTTTGCTGGCAATGAAGATGAAAGTGAAAGACCCTGAAATGGAAGCACATAAACCATAGTAGCAGCAAAAAGGAGAAGGCAATGGCACCCCACTCCAGTACTCTTCCCTGGAAAATCCCATGGATGGAGGAGCCTGGTAGGCTGCAGTCCATGGGGTTGCTAAGAGTCGGACATGACTGAGCGACTTCACTTTCACTTTTCACTTTCCGCTTTCATGCATTGGAGAAGGAAATGGCAACCCACTCCAGTGTTCTTGCCTGGAGAATCCCAGGCACGGGGGAGCCTGGTGAGCAGCCATCTCTGGGGTCGCACAGAGTCGGACACGACTGAAGCAACTTAGCAGCAGCAGCAGCACCAAAGCACATTAGAGTAGAAACTGGTCCCTAGTAAGTATTTTGTAAAGTTACCTGCAAGTATTACATACTTTTGATTAAAAATAGACATTTACCCCAGCAATCAATTCCCCTAAAAGTATTTCTCTGATAAGCTTGCCATTTTGCTGTTAAACATCAGAAGTTTTTAACAAAAAAGAAGAACTTGGGAGAACTGGCTGTGGTCTTGATACCATTCCTGTCTCCTTCGCTTGCAGGAAGTAGTCCCAAAAACCTCCATGGGGCAGAGTTTGTGGGGAGGAAAACAATGATCCCAACACACTGTGATCCTGTCTTCCAGGAGGTTTTTGGTCTATACTGCTGATGCTTTGTAGATGTTACATTTCAGTTATACTGAGCCATGTTAATCAAAATACTACCATGGACAGGTATTACTTGTGCATGAACAGGAACCAGACAATTCCTTCTGCTACTTTGGAGAACAAAATGAAGCCTGCATTTTCATCTTATTTTTGTATTAGTACTTCATCTTAAATTGCACCTGGCAGGCCATTAATGGGAGCCAGCTTCATGGATCTGATGACTGAGCGACTTCACTTTCACTTTTCACTTTCCGCTTTCATGCATTGGAGAAGGAAATGGCAACCCACTCCAGTGTTCTTGCCTGGAGAATCCCAGGCACGGGGGAGCCTGGTGAGCAGCCATCTCTGGGGTCGCACAGAGTCGGACACGACTGAAGCGACTTAGCAGCAGCAGCAGCAGCAGCAAAAAAAAAAAGAGCCACAAATCACTAGAGGATAGAGTCAGAATGATATAGACCTGACTTTGACCACGGCTGAGCTTTTTACACCACTAAACAGCCTCTTGGTAGTTGGAACAATACAGGAGAAAAAAGTTCAGGCAAAAAAGATTATAAAAGAGAGAGATTCTCAAAGCATAGGAAATACTCTTTTTTTTTACTATTATAAATGGCTGAGAAGATGTGGGAAATTTTTGTCTGTTTTAAACTAATCTGTCTTAAATAAATCAGGTTAATTTATTAGCTAACTAAGTTTATTTTAAATTAATAGTAACAAGCTTACCTTATTTCCCCAGTTCCCTGTAATTACCTCATTAGCCCTCTTACTGCCAGATTAGACACCGTGCTTATGTTGCATGGTCATCTATAGTGTGCTCTTTCTTATGGACTTCCTACCTCCCTCAACTTTTTGAGCACTTGCTGTGATATGTTCATATTCAGTGTTTCTGTCTCTCTCACTGCAGCACAGAGTACATTATAAATGCCTTACCATTCTCATAATTCTACTCTTATTTAGCTAAAAATTCCTCCAAAAAATTATTTCAGATCTTTTCCATTCCCAACTTTTTCATTTTTCTCCTCCAAGCTCTTAATTAATCATTGAATTGAGAAGATGAAAATAAAAACAACCTACATGAGCTTTATTATGCACTTGTCTTCACTAAAGTTAAATGAATGTCTCTAAAGTTATCCTTTCAATTTCCAGAGAATTAATGTTTTACACTTCTTTAGGCTGAATTCCCTCCCCTAAATGCTGGAACCAATTACTTCATGCCTCTTCTGGGGTTTTGTTTCTATCACAGATATTCCATCACTAGAGTGAGTGAAAATAAATAAATAAATAAAACCCAACCCCCACCCTACCAAAATGATTGTGCCTATAAATAAATTCCCTTCTGAATAAAATCATGAGAATGCAGTTAAGAAACATGGGAAATGAATCCAGGAAATCAAATAATCATTTCAGTAGGGATGATTAAAAAGAGAAGAAAAGTTATCTTCCAGAAGAAATATGTGGTGCAATGAGCAGAAATGTCTAAATGTCACCCTAGGAATTCAGTGGCAAACCAGTAGTTAGTACTTCATGCTTCCACTGCAGAGGGCACAGGTTTGATCCCTGATCAGGGAACTAAGATCCTATAATCTGTGCTGTGCAACCAAAAATAAATAAAAATAAAAATGACCCTGGGGCTTCCCTGGTGGCTCAGTGGTGAAGAATCCACCTGCTGATGCAGGAGACACAGGTTCGATCCCTGATCTGGGACAATGTTACATGGCGCAGAGCAACTAAGCCTGGGACCCACAACTACTGAGCCTGTGCTCCAGAGCCTGGGATGCACAACTACTGAGCAATGTGCCACAGCTACTGAAGACTGTGTGCTCTAGAGCCCGTGCTCTGCAACAAGAGAAGCCACTGCAATGAGAAGCAAGGACACTGCAATTAGAGAGCAGCCCCTGCTCTCTGCAACTAGACAGAGAGACCATGCAGCAAAGAAGACTCAGCTCAGCGAAAAGCAAATAATAAATAAATAAAATTTTAAATAATAAAAATAAAAGCAGCAAGCTTAAAGCTATTTTTTTCTTTTCTCAAAACATTAATTTTAACTGGAGGATAATTTTGTGGTGGCTTTTGCCATACACTGACATGAATCAGCCACAGTGGAAAATGTGTCCCCCTATCCTGAAAAAAGTAACCCCAGATGTTATTGTAGGTTCCCCAGACAAATTGGCTTCTTCCACCAAGCTTTGCTTGTACCAAGCTTGGCTTCCCATAATGGGCTCAAGGCCACCCCGTGCTAGGCAGCTGGTTTCCTAGACAACTCTCCTAAACAGCTGGAATCCTGACTCCAGACTACTCTGCACCAAAAAATATTTTATTTCCCCGAAAACACTGCCCTTCTGCTTGCACCATAACAAAAGAGACACACAGGGGAAAGTGACCTTCAACAGGAGCCCAGCGCCACATTGTGGGTCAGCAGTGCCCAGGTCTCAGGACATTCTTCTGCAGGTAGTGGGAGAATGGGAAGCCTGTGCCTTTACTTGTTTCTCTTCTGGTTGAGCCTGGACCTGTGTGTTGTCCCCTTCCTCACTAAATCCTGTTCCTTACACCACACAAAGAGATATGGTGAGGTATCATACATGGAGACCTAGAAGGGACTCACCATGCACAACAAATTATTGTTGACTCTTCAGATAAAAGGGCCTACAATGTTTTGTAAGATAAATAGTTATCGAAACATATTTTTGAAAACATATATGATCTTCAAGGGTGGAAGAAAATGCCTGTATTTTCATATTCTTGGGTCAATTACAATTACAGAACCAGTTAATCTTGAATTTAATGGAGTTCCAAATGTATTTCAAACAGAAATTTAAAAGGAACTCAATAGGTCAGTGAGGAAGATACACTGTGTCTTCAAGTGTAACTAAATAATGAAAATATTTTGTGTAAAACTACAATGTGTAGTGTAGTGGACACTGTGCTTTTTGTGGACACATTCCTCCTGCTGCTACAAGTTCTGCTAGCCCTCAGTAGCCCTTCCTCTCTAGGAATGTCTCTTGGCCAAAGAAATCACTTCACCCAGGATTTGTGTTCCTTCGAACAGGTAGCCTGCATCCAATTAGTAGCCGATGCAGCAGTATAATCGTTCAGCCCTCCCATTTTAAGTCCAGATATTCCTGGGGGACTATCCTTTCTTCAGAGCTCCCTATGGGGTCAACAGTGGCTTAATGTGACATTTCAAGCACATTTTCTCCCTCAGTCCATTCCTGCACCAGTCTCCTCCCCACAGATGCTCATCACCAGAGCACTCACTAATAAACTTCCTACGTACTGATCTCCTTCTCACAAGTCTTTCCAGAGAATCAGACTTGTCCCATCAGATGTAGATAAAAGATGGTTAAACAGTGATAACAATATTTCAATAGGCAACTGAATCAGGAAGAAAATAGAAGGGCAAGACACATGCATATAATATAGTGATTTGGCATGTCACAAAGGCTTTTTGTGTTTTTTTTTTTAACAGAAAATAATGGACTTTTATAGAAATGGTTGGGGACAATGACTGTCTACACCTCAAAGGAAAACATAGTCAATTCTTTAACTTATATAATAAGTAAATTAAAATTGCATATAAATTAATGATGTAGACATAAAAATCAAAGTGTGAAAACACCTAGAATTAAGTAGCAGACAACATTTTATAAGCTTGAATGGGAACAGAATGTTAGCATAAGGCTTCCAAACAAAACATGAAATTCAAGCATCAATTTTAAAAAATGATTGTCAGATTCAAAATTTTTAATTTTTTTTTACCTTTATATTTTGACCTAATTTTAGACATAAACAAAGTTGCAAAAGTAGTACAAAATATTATCATATATGCTTCTCCCATGCTGAAGAAAAACTAAGAAGTATTTAGTACATTTGATTTTTAAAAAAATATGATTTAGCAAATTGTGAAAATATTTGTATTGTAGGACTGAGTAAACACATAAATATATTGTAGATAATGAAAGCCAACTTTCTCACAGTCACAGAAAAAGTTTATTCTAGTGAGAACACTAGAATAAATGCTGTGATAATTAGTGGCATTAGTGTTTATAGATAGATATATAGATATATCATGATCATAGATAAATAACCACCCAGGCCTGGATTTCTCCATGGGGCTCAATTCTTCAAAAGTAGATTTCATTCCACTTTTGGTATCTTGATTCTGAGTATTCCCACATTCCCCTGCCCCATTTCAATAATTTCCATAACTAATTTAAATGTGTTTGTAAGCTTGAGTCTTTCCTTAGAAATAAATTTCTCCTTGTTAACTCAAAGGAACCTCTAACATTTGAAATCATATGCAAAGTAACAAAGTGAAATAAAACATTCTAGACAGTGTTTACAAGAGGAATAACTGCCTTTACTAATTTCACAAAAGTATCCCATAATAAAAATTATCAGCTTTGTCCTTAAGGATAGATTCACTTTTACCTTTTCCATCTGGATTAATTTTCCTTTCCAAAAACCCAGCATTGACGTCAGCTGAAGAGAGTCCTACAGCCGTGTTTGTACAATGTGATTACACGTGTTTAACCTTTTAGAAATGGGATGGGTCCAATAAAATCCTCTTTGTGAAAATTTAAATTACAGACAGAGAAACTAAGAATCAGACTATGGGGATTATGAAAGGCAGTACTTGGAGATACAGACTTTGGGGGTATGGTGGCCATTTTGCCCTGTGTGCCCTGATGAGGCTTGCAGTATCACGATTGGTACAGAGGACAGAAGTGATACAGGAGACCAGGCATTTGCAGAGAAAGTGGCTAGACAGTTTATATATTTACTGGTTGATTTTTCATGTCTATTAAGTCTGACTATAAAGTCTGACAGCTGCTTATAGTTCTTTAATATAGAATGCCCTCCATGCTTAAGATACCTTGAGTGGGTTTTTGTTCCTTGCAGTTAAGGAATTATCTGACAAGACATTGTATCACTGTTAAAACTGAAGAAAGTTGATGGAAGAAGTTATGCAGTGTGGATCTTTAGTAAATAATAGTGTTAATATTAGTTTAAGTTGTATATAATACATTTTAAGTATTAATTAAAACTTATTGATATTTTTTCTATGTTGTTTTGACTTTAACCCAGATGCTTTTAATAAAGAAAGAACATAAAAAGGAGTGCTTCAAGGACTTGGAAATTGAAAAGATATATAAATATATACTTAAACATGATCTCCAATAGTTCTAGAATACCTGAAAAAGTCTGTCCAATATAATTCTCTAGTACATGCTAATAACCTTGAATCAAAGAGCTATGAACTGCTAAACTGAATTTAGTATTGTGAAAAGTTATCCTTTCTAGAATTCAGGGTGGGGGGGCGGTAATTATCTCCTTCCCTTAAAAAAAATAATTAGCATGCCCTGGAATGTTCTACATTTCCTTGATCAAAAGCATTTGAAACAAAACTGGCTAGATCTGAGGAACCAAAATATAAGCAAATATCTCACAATTGAGGAAGAAGTTTAGTAGGATTAGGGAGTTAGGAAGTTATTTCTCTCAAGAGTCATTTTAGAAGATTTGAAGCCTGCAGACAGCTACAATCTATTAATTTTCATCATGAGCTGCTTTTTTTCTACGTAGTGTTCAGTAAGTGCAAAGCTACCAAACACTCAGCTCTGAATATTCACTAATCAATAGACAATTATCTCTTACTGAGGCCAGGATGAAAACAATCCAACAAATAAACCACTGCCTTATCTTTACTCCATTCTTAACTTTATCTGCACTCTCTCCTGGTATGAGCCCTCAAAGCATATGATGATAATTTTTTGAAAACATACATACACAATTCCACATAAAATTATCTTAGAATGTTTCATGAGTAAAATTCATTTCTCCTTTGTGGAAAACCTATAAATAATAAACAATAACAATAAACCATTGAGGCTAGCAATAAAATTAACATATAGCATATAATTACATTGTTTTGTGCTAGATGTTTACATTTTTGTAACAAAAACTAACACATGCAGTTTTAGTCTCATTTTACAGATGAAAAAACTGAAATTCTAAGAAATTACATCTTATCCAAGGTAACAGTTAATTAGATACTAAGTGATTGATCCAGGATCATGAAACAAGACTAAAATGTTAACCATTCACTTTGGCCACTATCCATGAGGTAATGGAGAAGTATTAAAGTATTTTGCTAGCTACATTTTCTAAGATGGATCTATCAATTAGCACTGTACTCTGCAGGTGACAATATACAGCCTTGATGCACTACTTTTCCTATTTGGAACCAATCTGTTGTTTCATGTCCAGTTCTAACTGTTGCTTCTTGACCTGCATAAAGATTTCTCAAGAGGTAGGTCAGGTGGTCTGTTATTCCCATCTCTCAGAATTTCCCACAGTTTATTGTGATCCACACAGTCAAAGGCTTTGGCATAATCAATAAAGAAGAAATAGATGTTTTTCTGGAACTCTCTTGCTTTTTCAATGATCCAGCAGATGTTGGCAATTTGATCTCTGGTTCCTCTGCCTTTTCTAAAACCAGCTTGATGAACATCAGGAAGTTCATGGTTCACGTATTGCTGAAGCCTGGCTTGGAGAATTTTGAGCATTACTTTACTAGCGTGTGAGTTGAGTGCAATTGTGTGGTAGTTTGAGCATTCTTTGGCATTGCCTTTCTTTGGGATTGGAATGAAAACTGACCTTTTCCAGTCCTGTGGCCACCACTGAGTTTTCCAAATTTGCTGGCATACTGAGTGCAGCACTTTCACAGCACCACCTTTTAGGATTTGAAATAGCTCTACTGGAATTCCATCACCTCCACTAGCTTTGTTTGTAGTAATGCTTTCTAAGGCCCACTTGACTTCACACTCCAGGATGTCTGGCTCTAGGTGAGTGATCATACCATTGTGATTATCTGGGTTGTGAAGATATTTTTTGTACAGTTCTTCTGTGTATTTTTGCCACCTCTTCTAATATCTTCTGCTTCTGTTAGGTCCATACCATTTCTGTCCTTTATTGTGCCCATCTTTGCATGAAATGTTCCTTTGGTATGTCTAATTTTCTTGAAGAGATCTCTAGTCTTTCCCATTTTGCTATTTTCCTCTATTTCTTTGCATTGATCGCTGAGGAAGGCTTTCTTATGTCTCCTTGCTAGTCTTTGGAATTCTTCATTTAAATAGGTATATCTTTCCCTTTCTCCTTTGCTTTTCGCTTCTCTTCTTCTCACAGCTATTTGTAAGGATGCCTCAGACAACCACTTTGATTTTTTTACATTTCTCTTTCTTGGGGATGGTCTTGATCCCTGTCCCCTGTACAATGTCATGAACCTCCATCCATAGTTCATCAGGCACTCTATCAGATCTAGTCCCTTAAATCTACTTCTCACTTCCACTGTATAATCATAGGGGATTTGATTTAGGCCATACCTGAATGGTCTAGTGATTTTACCTACTTTCTACAAGATAAGTCTGAATTTGGCAATAAGGAGCTCATGATCAGAGCCACAGTCAGCTTCTGGTCTTGTTTTTGACGACTGCATAGAGCTTCTCCATCTTTGGCTGCAAAGAATATAATCAATCTGATTTCAATATTGACCATCTGGTGATGTCCATGGGTAGAGTCTTTTGTGTTATTGGAAGACAGTGTTTGCTATGACCAGTGTGTTCTCTTGGCAAAATTCTATTAGCCTTTGCCCTACTTTATTCTGTACTCCAAGGCCAGATTTGCCTGTTACCCCAAGTGTTTCTTGACTTCCTACATTCCAGTCCCCTGTAATGAAAAGGACATCTGTTTTGGGTGTTAGTTCTAAAGGGTCTTATAGGTTTTCATAGAACCATTCAACTTCAGCTTTCTCAGCATTATTGGTCGGGGCATAGACTTGGACTACTGTGATATTGAATGGTTTGCCTTGGAAATGAACAGAGATCATTCATTGTTTTTGAGATTGTATCCTAGTACCGAATTTTGGACTCTTTTATTGACCATGATGGCTACTCCATTTCTTCTAAGGGATTCCTGCCCACAGTAGTAGATATAATGGTCATCTGAGTTAAATTCACCCATTCTGGTCCATTTTAGTTTGCTTATTCCTAGAAGGTCGACATTTACTCTTGCCATCTCTTGTTTGACCACTTTTAATTTGCCTTGATTCATGGACCTAACATTCCAGGTTCCTATGCAATATTTCTCTTTACAGGATTGGACCTTGCTTCTATCACCAGTCACATCCACAACTGAGTGTTGTTTTTGCTTTGGCTCTGTCTCTTCATTCTTTCTGAAGTTATTTCTCCACTGATTTCCAGTAGCGTATTGGGCACCTAGAGACCTGGGGAGTTCATCTTTCAGTGTCCTTTCTTTTTGCCTTTTCATACAGTTCATTGGGTTCTCAAGGCAAGAATACTGAAGTGGTTTGCCATTCCCTTCTCCAGTGGACCACATTTTGTCAGAACTTTCCACCATGACCTGTCTGTCTTGGGAGGCCCTACATGGCATGGCTTAGTTTTATTGAGTTAGACAAGGCTATGGTCCATGTGATTAGGTTGCTTAGACTGGTTAGTTTTCTGTGATTGTGGTTTAAGTCTGTCTGCCCTCTGATGCCCTCTCTCAGCACCTACTGTATTACTGGGGTTTCTCTTACCTTCTGTACTTTACTTTCCTTAAAATATGATGTCATTTTCATGCAAACTTTTACATACATTAGACTGTACTTTTTGCTCGTATTTTTTGCTGCCTCTATCCACAACCCACAAAAACATATTAGTGCTTCTAAAATATTTGAGTAAAACATAAAATGAGTCATGAAGATGCAATCTGAATTATATAACTCAGAAAATTTCTCAGATTACATCAAGCATGAGTCTGGCATGAAAAATTAAATTTGTTATTATAGTGACAAATGTACAAATGTGATTATTTATATAAGCACCTATATCGTAAAATTACAATGAAATTTGTGATAGTAAATATCTGAACATTGAATATTATTAGAGTGAAGAGCCAGTTGAATAACACTGACATAGACCCAGTGAAGTCTCCATAATTAAAAGTAAAAAAAGAAAAAGGGACAACCTAGGCGTTTATTTTTCCTGAATTAATAGAAAAATATAATTCAGTAAAAAAAGTAATTAATTTTAAAGATAAAAAGAGAGAAGAAACTAAAACTATAGTTCTATCATTCAAAATTTTAGTCCTGAGACTTAAGTATAAATCATAGCATAACAAAATATTTACAAAATCAGGTAGAATGTTAAGAACTAATGTTCTGTTCAAAGAGAAAATAGAATAAGCTATTGTAAAAATTCTCTCATGAAGTTATATTTTTGGTTATCATGTAATGGAGCTGATGTACATCATAGAAGAACAATTAACATTACAATATCACTCCATCAGATAGTTTTGTTTATAACTGTACAAAACCCTTGAGGTATAGAATATGACTATGCTCTGTGTGGATCACAATAAAATGTGGAAAATTCTGAAAGAGATGGGAATACCAGACTACCTGACCTGCCTCTTGAGAAACCTATATGCAGGTCAGGAAGCAACAGTTAGAACTGGACATGGAACAACAGACTGGTTCCAAATAGGAAAAGGAGTACGTCAAGGCTGTATATTGTCACCCTGCTTATTTAACTTCTATGCAGAGTACATCATGAGAAA
>SJYT01016930.1:82090-147154 GCA_006410635.1 Cephalophus harveyi
ACAGTTTATTGTGATCCACACAGTCAAAGGCTTTATCTTAGTATAATTCTCCACTCTGTCTCCTGGAAAATGGAGCTCTGGGTACCAGGTTCACTTGAATGCTTCTTGAGCATCCCATGGCCTTGAAATATGGTCCTTGAGCCAGGAAGTCTGCTTTGCTGAGTGTTAACCTCTGTAGTGAGGTAACTCCTTAACATTGCAAACCAGAACTAGTAAGAGGAATGCTGGCAAATACTGGGCAATCAACAAACGTGTTAAATGAATTAGTAAATAAACAAATGCTCTGAAGTATAAAGAAAAACTCACTTGATCTTAGCTGCCCTCCAGAACAATCTAGTATGTTAACCTAGCATGCAGTCAAACATATTCTTCCATGTTAGCAAAAGAGATATGGTTCCCTCAATCCTAGGAAAACTAGAATAAAGAGGAAAGTCTAAGAGTTGGATATTGTAACTGGAATGATGAACAAGCATGATGAGTTACATGTAATAAAATGAAAATGTATCCTTGTCTTTTACCTATCTTTTTAAAATGAATTAGTTTATTCTAACTCACAGTGCACAGTCTCTATCTGCTAATGAGAAAGCTTAGTCTTCTGTTTTGCCAATGCGTTCAACCTGGCCAACTCAGACATTACTGCCTGCTCCCTGGATCCTTCCTTTCTCTGTTCTACTTACCCCTTTCTTGCAAAACAGGGCTTTGGATTCCTTTAGACTGAATTGAGGGAGAAGGGTATATGCCTTTCTTGATGAGGAGAGTGAGCGACAAACTAGTGCTACGGAGCCTGCCTGATATTTAAGTCTTTCTTTCCTGGGTACTTTCCTTAGTCCTTCAGATGCCCCCTCCTCCTTTCACTGGGCCATGACAGCTGGACTACATATACCTTTTTTTATAATCAGTCAGCTGCTCCCAATTTAGCCTCATGTTTTCCTCCTGGATTCACTCCACACAGAATCTCCCTGTTCAAATCCCACCACTGTCCCAGGCATTGTAAAAAGCAATGTTGGAAAGGACTCCAAGTCATCTAACTCTTTTAACTCTGGACCTTGGAAGAATTTATGGGAAAATCTCGTGCATTCTTTAAGATACTGGCTGAGATAGTCTTTGGTGAAAGTGTAGTTTGCATTGTCATTCCAAATCTTTCTCTCTCTTACAATGCTTCAGGACAACTGTGTCTCTCTTTAAGATAACCCAGACTCATGTCAGACAATATTTACTGAGTATTCTAACTGCAGAGAAATGGTGTCTTTGAGACTGCTTGTTACTCAACTTAGGACAGAAGGGAGTAGGCCCCTCCTCTCTCTTCATAGGGTGGACCTAGAAGAGCAGGTGACAGCTCTTCACAGATCCACGATTTTACCTCTCACCCATTTTTCATCTTCCTTGTGAATTTGAGAGCTCTCAGTCTAATGCATGGTTTTGGAATTCCACATCTACTGGGTCCGGTGGACTGAACTGAAACTGAGAAACAAAGAGGCCAATTGTATGAGCATTGCAACCCATAACTGCATCTTCCTCCTTTTCTAAAATAGTAATTTAGTCATTGGAAAATGACTATATTCAGGTTTTCCCCTCATTTTAACATTTAGATTAATAAATAAATGAAAAGGTGTGTTAACTTCTAAGCATGGCTATGTAAGGTTTTGCATGGCTAAGACACCATGTCTTGATTCCTAGCCAGATTAATTATATAGTCTCTTGGGTGAAATAGCCCCTAGAATGTTCACCTAGCAAATTTAAACCCATAAAATGGAAGTAAAAAGTATTACCAAAAATCTAAAATAAGTTTTAGCTTCAAACTCAGGTAGTTGATCTACTAACTCAAATAAGTTAGTAATAAGAGGCAGCATTACATACAACAGAGACAGTGATGTTAAAAATGTAAATTGTATTAGAACTGGCCTTACTTGATCCTCCAGTGCCTCCAGTGCCTGCTGCTGCTGCTAAGTCGCTTCAGTCGTGTCCGACTCTGTGCGACCCCACAGATGGCAGCCCACCAGGCTCCCCCGTCCCTGGGATTCTCTAGGCAAGAACACTGGAGTGGGTTGCCATTTCCTTCTCTAATGCATGAAAGTGAAAAGTGGAAGTGAAGTCACTCAGTCGTGTCCGACCCTCAGTGACCCCATGGACTGCAGCCTTCCAGGCTCCTCTGTCCATGGGATTTTCCAGGCAAGAGTACTGGAGTGGGGTGCCATTGCCTTCTCCCTGGACCTAAAGTGAAAACCTAGGTCTTTATCACAGTCTGCAAAGTTCCAATGTGATCTGGCCTCTGCTTACATCCAGATTTTTTCCTCTCACTCCCATCTTAAATCAGTATCTTCCAGACAAACTAGCTTTTTATGTTCCTCTTTAACTTGCTGCTGTTTAGGGCCTTTGCACTTTATGGTGTCTCTGCACCAGTAGTTCTTACCTGGGAGCATGTTTGCCTCTGATGGGACTTTCAGCAACGTCTGGAGACATCTTGGTTCTAAGAACCAGGGTGGGGTCGTGCCATCAGCATCTACTGGGTAGAGACCAGGGATGCTGCCAAACATCCTAGAGTCCCAGAATAACTCCCATAGCGATTTATTATCTGCCCTCCAATGTCAGTTGTACCAAGATGGAGAAAGCCTTCTTCTCTGTCTACAGTGATCCAGCTTAATATATTGCCATGGCTTCTCCTGCTTTTCATTCTTGGCTTAAACTTTCACAAAAACAAACATCCTTTCTACCACCAAGCTAACATAGCCCAGGCTCCACCCCACTTCATCTTAGGTCACCACCATATTTTACTTAATATGAAGTTTATTGTTCTATTGTCTTTATTCTTCCATAATTATTCTACACATTCCCTGCTATATACCCTGCATCTGAGCAGTGCCAGGCATACAGAGATTTCTATTAGATAAGTGCTGGATTAATGAGACAGAAGAAAATTGCATATGAGAGAGATAATAAATAGCTAACATTTTTTAAAAGATTTTTTTTCCCTAAAACAAGTGCAGAGCCAAAAAAAAGTGGGAAAAGATTTCAGGAGAGCCTTTCCTGGTGGTCCATTGACTAAGAATCTGTGCTCCCAATGCAGGCGGCGCGGACTCAATCCCTGGTCAGGGAAGTAGATCCCACACGTTGAAACTAAGAGTTTACATGTAGCAACTAAAGAGCCTGCATGATGCGAAGAAGACTGAAGATCCCATATGCCACAAATAAATAACATAAACAAACATCTTAAAAAAAAAGAGCTCAGGAATTCATTTACAAAAACAGCAAGTATTTTCAGATGCAATGGATTAGTTTCCCTGATGTTATAAAGCTCAGGAAAATCAGAAGAGACCTAGAGCACAGAACACACTAACTTTTCTGTAAAAATAACATGTTCATACAATGTCAACTTACACTTCCATAGAAGTATCTTAGTACTGCAGTGCATAGGGGGCAAGGTGGAGTAGGGCCAAGAGGTCCCTCGTGAGGATGGAGAGGAACCACTTAGACAACACTACAGGAGCTGAGGATTATATTTTCATTTTCTTGGAATTTAGTCAGTCCCTTTGCTATAAATTAATGTCAGATCAGTGGCTTATATGTGCCAACTTCTTCAGAGCACACCAGATGAACTTCTCCTTTCTGGTTGGGTGCCTGAAAAGAAAAGATGGCATTCTTACTCCCCATGGTTTGTGGCTTAGTCATCTGATCAATACAGCAGAGAAGAGGACATTCCTATACACAGTTGAAATGCTACTGAAATGTGATCATTTTTAAAATCATTACCTATGCTGTTCTGACTTTTAAGGCAGCAAGATTTTCCCATTTCCAGAACAATGGGTATTCAGGGGTGGGAGTGGAGGTGGGGAGAAAGCCCCAGTAGGAGTGAAGAGGTTAAACCTATATCTTACGAAAGTACCCTGATTCACCTCAGTTTTACGTTTAGTCAAGAGGTAGATGTTCTACAGATCAATGATGGGAATCTCAACCTCGCAAATAACTGTAGCTCAGTTGGTAAAGAATCTGCCTGCAATGCAGGAGACCTAGGTTCAATCCCTGGGTCAGGAAGATCCCCTGGAGAAGGAAATGCAACCTACTCCAATATTCTTGCCTGGGAAATGCTATGGACAGAGAAGGCTGGCAGACTACAGTCCATTGGGTCGCAAGAGCCGGACATGAGTTAGTGACCAAACCAATGTTTATGTGCATTTATGTTCTGTTCTCAGAAGACTCTCCATTGCTTTATTAGAAGTTCTTTTTTTTTTTTTTTAAGGTATTCTGAACTTGGGGAATATTCTCTATGTAGTGATATGGGCATCAGTTATATAATTAGTGTAAACAGGGACTTATTTCAATTAACTTCATAGTATTTGGTGATGTGTTATTCACGTTTCATTTTTAGAGAGTACAAAGATTTAGTAAAGAAACCTATGACTCACCAAAAGCCACATGAAATCTTTGAGCTGGTGATAAACTATTCCTGAGCATCCTGCTATATCATCTGAGAAGAGAAGTGAAGAGAAGAGGGCAGGTGTTGTCTCCTTAGGACAGGAATTCCAGCAAGCAGAATAAAGGAAATTAATTGATGCTATCTATAATTAGAGTTCATGGGAAGGAGTTAGGAGATATATAAATATGGAAAAGAGTACTGCTTCAGAAGGGAATGATTAACGAAGCATGGTGAAGAAGGACAAACCTGGGAAATTCTGGATTTTTCATAACAAAGCAGTTAATAAACTCTAGAGTCTGAATTTGAAGAAGTAGAAGACTAATAAGAAACTTTCACCTTCTTCTTTTTCATCCCAAGTTAACTTAGGAAAGGAGTTTAGTTTTTATCTTCCTTAACTCTGTTTGAAACATAACAGGTGAGGAGGGATGACCGTGATCAGAATATTGCCAAGTAAAAATGGCAACCCACTCCAGTATTCTTGCCTGGACAATCCCATGGATGGAGGAGCCTGGTAGACTACAGTCCATGGGGTTGCAGTTGGACACGACTGAGCAACTTCATTTTCTTTCTACTTTAAACTTGTTTTAAATGGAAAACACTAACAAAGAAAAATGTAGAATTTCTACATTTACCTGGACAAGTGATCATCTATATTTGCCATTTGCTTTATTTCACATAGAAATATGAAGTATTTGCACAAAAATATTCCATATATGGGATGAAGGTGAAATGAAGATGAAAAACACTTTGTTACTTGGCAATCATTACTTCCAGAAATGAAGTTTCTTTGGGCATTGGGCTTCCAGCTCTATGACAATGGTTTTATAGATAGCCAAATTTCCTGGGACTAACCCTCGACTTCACATCAAAACTAGATGATCCCTTTCTATAGGAAGATGTGCAATTGGATCATATCTCCCTCTTTGAGTCTGGAAATTTATATACAAAGGTGATAATGTTGATTGTATGTATTTATGTTGAGACGGAAAGATAAAACAGGAATGCTATAATATCATATAAGAAACGAATTGCCAGTCTAGGTTCAATGCAGGATACAGGATGCTTGGGGCTGGTGTGCTGGGATGACCCAGAGAGATGGTATGGGGAGGGAGGTGGGAGGAGAGTTCAAGATTGGGAACACATGTACACCCATAGCAGATTCATGTTGATGTATGGCAAAACCAATACAGTATTGTAAAGTAAAATAAAATTAAAAAAAATTTTTTTAAAGAAAAATAATTGACTAGGCTGCATTAAAAAAAAGAGAGAGCGCCAAATATACTGTCTTTAAAAGCATGTGACAACACCCAGGTATTAAAAAAATAACTTTTCTGTTATAAGAAATATATCAATAGCTAGTAAAGAAAAGGTTTGATAATGAAGTCCTGAGTTATGTGAAAGTAATTAAAAAGTATGATGAATAATTCTTTGTGAAAACCCTATAAGCAGTTCTGGGGCATCTGTCAGAGGATGGAGAGATGAGGACATAAAATCAATCCCACTGAGCCTGTTTCTTGCATGCAGGGGAATTATCTCCCAAGCTACATTTATAGTGCTCGAGGGCACAGCAAATAAATGTGTTCTTTTTCTTTGACGTTCACGTCTGTAGCTGTGTTAGTCCACTTCAACCTTGGGACACATGGCCACAAGCTATCCTAGGCATAAAGCCTGGCATAGCCCTCCCCCATAAGAGAGCTCTCTACCTGCATATATGTATGGCAGGTAGTCACCTGTACTATGAAATTTGATAGGGACTCAAAATCTTCATCATATTTTCCCCTATCACTGTGGGGCTGGGAAGCTTTAAAATTCCAGTAGTCAATTCTTTCTGTATAGATTTTTCAAAGGTTCTTAATAGTAAAATTAATTATGCTAGTACAAATACTGATCTTAGTTCCTTGTTAGCTAGCTAACTGGTAGCAGGGCTTTTAAATTTTACATTATTTTATTTTTCTGACTAATTCCCTGCCATATAGCAAAAGTGATAAGCACAGACAGCTTCCATGGCAGAATTAAGCAAGGGATAAAGAAGTAGGAAAAATTCTGTCCATCAGGTTCTGAGTAGGATGGTGGAAACCCAAAGCATGAAACAGAAACTACCTGATTAGGGGAAGTCAAAAGAAATTAGGGTGACAATTTAAAAACATTTTTTATGGCTGTGTTTTCAGGTGACTTTATCTGGTTCTTTATCTTTTCTGAATGCTTCCCACACATCAGTTGTTATATCAGACTCATGTTTTCCTTGGAGACTTCAATCTTGGCAACACTGAAACTGTTAAGTCTAATCTGGACTGGTGTTTCTCTAGGCCAACTGCACAGTGGTCAACGTGGCATCTCCCTTCACCATCATCATGAAAAATTCTCTCTTCTGAGGTATAACCCATATCTCCTGAGTTTCATACATCTTCCTTTTCAATTGCTTATTCCCACTGCTTCCTAGGAAAAGCACTTAGGATGTAAATTTTTGCAGACTTTGTAAATTGACGAGCATCTTGACTGACTATAGAGTTTTAGGTAGAATTAATTTGTCCTTAATTTGAAAGTAGTGTTTCATTATAGTCAAACTTCTAGTGCTGTGCAAAAATTTAATTTGATTTTTATTCTTATTGCTTTTCAGGTAATGAGGGTTTCTTCTCCTCTCCAAAAACTTTGAAAATATCTTATTGTCTTGTTTTTAAAATGTTACAGTAATGTATGTTGAGTAGAGTCTGCTTTACTGTCATCAATTTGGACACTTGGTAGGCATTTTTAATCAGCAAACTGCTATTTTTCAGTTTTTAGTACTTCTCTTGAATTGTTCATAATTCCCTATCTTTGTGTTTTCTGTTCTCATCAACAGAAAGTTTCTATATCTGGATTTTTAGATTTGGTGGCTTATTCTTTAACTTTATTATCTTACCTATCCTACTGTCTTTATTTTTGCTGTATTTTTTTGCTCAATGTCTAAAACTTTATCTTCCAAAATTTCTAGCAACTTTTTCATTTCTAGTATTATATTTTTAATTTTATTATTATTATTTTTACTTTACAATATTGTATTGGTTTTGCCACACATCAACATGAATCCACCACGGCTGTACACGTGTTCCCAATCCCGAACCATCCATTTTTTGATTGGGTCATTTATTTTTCTGGAATTGAGCTGCAGGAGTTGCTTGTGAAGCAACTGACAAACAACTAATCTCAAAAATATATTTTTAATTTTTAAGATTTGGGGAAAGAAGAGAACTGCTTTATTTATTTTATGAATATCCTGGTTTATAATTTAAGTTTTCTAATTAAGGGATTTAATAATAATGTTAATTATGGAAGTCATTTATCTTATCTCTGTGTGTATGAATTTTTTTCTAATACTTTCATTTTTCCCTCTTACTTCCTTTCTCTTCTTTTTTGTTTTGTTTGCATGTTATGGACTTGTTTTAAGTATCCAGTGATTCTTAAATGTCTGTTCTTCTTTAAGAGTAAAATATCAGAAAGTTATTTGGAGGCAGGTTTTTTCAATGCTTGGCTTTATTGCAGGATGACTGAATGGGCTGTTTGACTGGGTAACCTCCAGTTAACAGATTTATTATTACTGTTTAGTTAACTGGATCAATTTCTCCATAATTACTCAATTTTTTACTTAGGAGGAATCAACTTAGCTACCAGAATTTTATTGAATCCAAGTAGTAAACAGGGGAGTGAATTGTTTATATTTTTAGGAGAAAACTTTCATTTAATCTCTCTGTTTTCAGTATGTTATTTCAGACCTCACGTGTGCTGGTGTCTACAAAACTGGTTGTCTCTTGTTTAACTTTTATCTTCTAATAATGGAGGACACCAAGAATGGAGCCATTAGCCAGCTGCATTTTTATACGAATGTTCAACTAATCCTACTCTCTTAAGCCTCATACTGCACCCTTCCTTTTAGACCTATACCGGGTGAGTTCCTGAGATTTTCTGGAATTCCGTGGCACAAATCAGCATGATTCTGGTTCTGGGTTCAGTTCAGTTCAGTCGCTCAGTCGTGTCCGACTCTTTGCGACCCCATGAATCGCAGCACGCCAGGCCTCCCTGTTCAACACCATCTCTCGGAGTTCACTCAGACTCACATCCATCGAGTCAGTGATGCCATCCAGCCATCTCATCCTCGGTCGTCCCCTTCTTCTCCTGCCCCCAATCCCTCCCAGCATCAGAGTCTTTTCCAATGAGTCAACTCTTCGCATGAGGTGGCCAAAGTACTGGAGTTTCTTAGCCTCGTAAATTCTGTTTCTCTCCTTCATTCTTTCCCTCTTCCCCCATCCACCAATCATGTCAGCAATTTGTTATTAGGTTATTTGGTAAGGAGGCATGAACTCGCTCTCCTTTTACTTGCATGAGTATTAAACCGCTTGAAAAATAAGACTAAAAAGGTGTATGGAAAACAAAATCTACATTATGAAATGTTAATGCTGACATTAAATAGTGTTTCTTTTACCTACAAGAAGGTGGACTTCCTGTGACAGAATCCTGGAACGAGAAGACTTACCCTTCCAGCAGTCCTAGACAGAAGCAGGTCTCCATCCCTGAGACAGAGCTACTCACAGAGATCCAAACCCCAGCATGTTATCACCTGCTCTGCCAGCTCCTTAGAAAGAAAGGAATCTACTGGCCACACAGACCCACTTTCTCCGTCCAGTCTTACCAATTATGTAAGGATATTCCACCTGCCCTTAGGCAGAGTGAATTAATAAATAGTAAGAAGCCTAGAGAATTATGCTGAATGATCTCCTTTTACATGGGAGTAATCATCAAGAGTAAGGTAGAAGCATCACCACTTTCAATATTCCCCAGGTTGTGATCTTTTAACTTCTTGGCTTAACCATTAAAACTGTGGTTAGTTGGGAATATACCACCTCCCTCTTTGGAAGAGATTAGCTGTCCATCAAAATAATGCTTCATGATGCATTTAACATCTGCTTATTTGGCTTTCTCTTTGGATATGCGTCAGAAGAGTGCATTAATTAAATCATCTCTAAGGCCACTCTGTACTCAAGGCTTCAAAGCCACTCTTCATTTTATATCCCTTCTCAAATTATGTTACTTTCTCAAAGATCCTCAGTGAGACCAAATGACATCATAAATGTATTTCAATAATTTCCATAATATATTACATTAAATCACCATAATAATAAAATTCCAACACAGAGATGCATCAGATATATAGATATATATAGATAGAAATGTAATCTAGAATATCTGTATCTCCTGTCATCATCAAATACCCTGGAAGAAAACAGATCCAACTATTAAATTCACTTGCAAGTCAAAGCCCAAGAATTAAAATATTTGTAGATCCAAAATTAAGTTATACTGTATGTATGTATTAATATTGCAAAGAATAACAGCCCATTTCAATTTCTTATTTCTGCTGAATTTCAAAGCTCAGTTTTATTTGTATCAGAGATCAAAAGTAGTGGGAAAAAGTAACTGAGTTAGAATCCTGTGGACATTACACGATTATTGGGTGACTATATCTCTCAGATATTTCATCTGAAACATGGAAATGATAATCATATCCATCTCATTAAATTAATGTGAGTTTTACATAAGGTAACATCTTTCCTTAAAAGAGTACCTTATGTGTGTACTCAGTCACTTCAGTCCTGTCAGATTCTTTGTGACCCCATGGACTGCAGCCAGTCAGGCTTCTCTGTCCATAGGATTTCCCCAGCAAGAATACTGGCAAGGGTTCTCATTTCCTCCTCTAGGGGATCTTCCTGACTCGGGCATCGAACCTGTGTCTCCTGCATTGCACGCAGATTCTTTACTGCTGAGCCACTGTAAACTCTTAATATAGTTTTAATATAATTTCTTTAGCAGCTTCAACCAGGACTGTCTTCCACAGGAACTAAGAGGACTCCTCTGCATCCTTGGAAGTTAAACTGATCAATGCCAAGTCTCTGAGGTTGCTTATTTTAGAATCCATATCATTAACAGGACATCTAAGAATATGATGACACCAATTCCACACTCACCAAAATAATACAAAATCCTAGAGCAGTTATCCCAGGCAAAATTTTATTCCCAGAAGTCAGTGTTCAGAGCTGCCAAAGATCAAAGCACTCTCTCAGTGGTAACTGTTGAGAGCACATTAATAGAGAATATGTTTCTTTAGTCTTAGAATCATTCAAGTAGTTGGGAATCCATTGACACATGATTTTAAAATGCCCATTAAGATGTGACTTTGAGTGCATACATTTTCTGTAAATGGTGGGGTGTGGAGGGAATCTATACATACAATCACTCCTTTTATAGAGTGACACTTGTGTAATAGGAGCTCTGCTTATCACATATTTTGAACTTGGTGCCTTTCTTTAGTTTCTAGTATCTTCAAAATTTACTGGTTTCCTTTCCCATTTTGAATCCCCTGAGTCCATGTGTCTAGGACAAGATTGAGTGAGAGAGAGAGACACAGAGATACTATCTGTAGCCAGCTACCCTTCCAAATGCACTCAATAATTTCACCTGTCCAGGGGAAAAATTATGAGTGAGGAGAGATCCTGCTACAGCATGTGCTTAGCCACTCAGCTGGGTCAGACTCTGACCCTTTAGAACAGTAGCCCGCCCGCTAGGCTACTCAGTCTGTGAGACTTCTCAGGCAAGAATTCTGGAGCGAGTTGCCATTTCCTCCTCCAGGGGATCTTCCTGACTCAGGGATCAAACCCACATCAGCTGTGTCTCCTGCACTGCAGGCAGATTCTTTACCCTCTGAGCCATCTGAGTCAGTTACCCCAAGAATGGAGATAAAGTCCACTAAATTTATTTCACAGAGCTTAACATTCAGTCTTGTGGGTAACTTTTTTATTTTAGCATTGTTTTTGTCTAATTTATGTTCTTATATTTATTCATTTTCTCCTTTCTACTTTAATTAGGTTAATTCTGTTTTATTTCTCTAACTTGTTGAACTGGATATTTAACTCATTAATGTTACCATTTCTTTTATTCTAGATTCCAAATTTGCATCCTACAAATGTGGGTAAGTAACATTTTGATTATAACTTAGTTAAAAATTATCAAGTCACCATTTTAATGTATCTTCTTTGATCATGAATTACTTAGAAGACTATTTCTAATTTTCTATTCTATAGAAAGCTTTAATTCATCTTTTATTATCTAACAACTGTATTTGATTAATAAAATGGGTTCTGTGTTATTCTAATTCTTCAGTGCTTACTGAGACTTTGTAAACCCCAACGTTGCAACTGTCCTTTATTTGTTTATAAAGACTATGATGTATTAGCTAATTGTTGGGTGCAGTGTTCTCATGTATGCGCTCTGCTCCCATAGATGGGACAACCTCTAACACTCCTTCCCCTTATCTCTACTTTGTGCTTTTGAGCCCAGGGAGACTGGGTTTATATCCCAGTTTAATTCTCTAGTGAATTGTTACTTTTCTTATTATATAGTCATCCTCTTAATACCTCTTTGATTTTTGTTGTTTATTTTACATTATAAATTTTAATTTTTTGAGGCCTAGTTCACATATAGCAAAGTTCACCCTTTATATAGTATTTAAGTCCTGTGTTTTAACAAGGGCATAGTAATGTAACCACCACTAAATCAAAATGTATAATAGTTTCATTGCCCCTCCAATTCCCTTATTTTTCTTTGTAGTCAACCTGATCTCTCACCCTTAGTCCTTAGCAACCACCACTATTTTATCTGTTTCACTATACTTTGCCTTTCTAAGAATGTCACCTAAAGGTAAACATACAGAACTTTCACTTAGATTAATGCAGTTGAGATTCATTTATGCTGCTGCTTGTATCAGTAGCTTGTGCCTTTTTGTTTCTGAGTAATATTTGATTATATGTATTTATCATAATTATGCATTTACCTATTGATTCAGTGCAATCCCTACCAATAGCATTTTTCACAGAACTAGAACAAAACATTTCACAATTTGTATGAAAACACAAAAATAACCCCAAATAGTCAAAGCAATCTTGACAAAGAAAATTGGAGCTGGAGGAATCAACATTCCTGATTTCAGGCTATACTTCAAAGCTACAATCATCAAGACAGTATGGTACTGGCACACACACAAAAAAAGAAATATAGACCAATGGAATAAAATGGAAAGCCCACAGATAAACCCACACACCAAAAGGCACCTTATTTTTGACAAAGGAGGAAAGACTATGCAATGGGGAAAAGACAGCCTCTTCAATAAGTGGTTCTGGGAAAACTAGACAACTACATATAAAAGAATGAAACTAGACTAGTTGCTAGCACCATGCACAAAAATAAATTAAAAATGGATTAAAGACTTAAATTTAAGGCTATAAAATAAAAGCTCTTAGAGGAAAACAGGAAGTACACTCTTTGACTTAAATGACAGCAAGATCCTCTTTGATCCACCTCCTAGAGTTATGGAAATAAAAACAAAAATAAACAAATGGGACCTAATTAAGCTTAAAAACTTTTGCACAGCAAAGGAAACAATAAGTAAGACTAAAAAACAACCTTCAGAGTGGGAGAAAATAATTTCAAACAACTGACAAAGGATTAATCTTCAAAGTGTATAAGTAGCTCAAACAGTTCAATATCATGAAAACAAACAGCCCACTCAAAAAATGTACAGAAGACCTAAACAGACACTTCACCAAAGAAGACATTCAGATGGCTAATAAACACAAGAAAAGATGCTTAACATCACTGAATATTAGAGAAATGCAAATCAAAACTCAAATGAGGTAACACTTCACACTAGTCAGAATGGCAACCATTAAAATATCTACAAACAATAAATGTTGAAGAGAATGTGGAGAACAGGGAACCCTCTTGTGCTGTTGTTGGGAATGTAAATTGATATAGCCACTATGGAGAACAGGAAAGAGATCCCTTAAAAAACTAGGAATAAAAATACCATATGACTCAACAAACTTACTTTTGTGCATATAGCCTGAGAAAACCATAACTGAAAAAGACACATGTATCCCAATGTTTATAGCAGTGTGCACGCCTGCTAAGTCACTTTAGACCCTTTGTGATCCTGTAGACTATAGTCTGCCAGGCTCCTCTGTCCATGGGATTCTCCAGGCAAGAACTCTGGAGTGAGTCACCACGCCCTCCTCCAGGGGATCTTCTCAACCCAGGAATCAAACCCAAGTCTCCTGTGTCTCCTGCATTGGCAGGTGGGTTCTTTACAACTAGCACTACCTGGGAAGCCCTATTCATAGCAGCACTATTTGCAATAACTAGGACACAGAAGCAACCTAGATGTCTATTGACAGATGAATGGATAAAGAAGAATATTAGAATATTACTCAGCCATCAAAAGAACAAATCTGAGTCAGATATAGTGAGGTGGATGAACCTAGAGCCTGTTATACAGAGTGAAGTAAGTCAGAAAGAGAAAAACAAATATAGTATATTAGCATGTACATATGGAATCTAGAAAATGGTATTGATGAACCTATTTGGAGGGCAGGAATGGAGACGCAGATATAGAGGACAAACATGGACACAGTGGCATAAGGAAAGAGTGGGACAAATGGAGAAAGGAGCATCAACATATATACCCTACTGTGTGTAAAACAGATAGCTGGTGAGAAGCTGCTGTATAACACAGGGAGCCCAGCCTGGAACTCTGTGATGACCTAGAGCAGTGGGAAGAGGGGAGGGGGCAGAGGCTTGAGAGCTGATATATGTATCATTATGAGGGAGGTGATATATGTATAATTATGGCAGACTTTTGTTGTTGTACAATAGAAACCAACACAACATTGTAAAGCAATTTTCCTCCAATTAAAATATAAAGGAAGAAAAAAAGAAGAAAAGGTGAAACTATATTTTTATATAGCCAGTGTTTTTAAAATTTAAAGAAAGCTTATATTGTTTTCTTCTCTACTTCTTCTTATTGCACCGATATTTCCTCCAGGTTCATTTTCTAACATTTTACACACAGGTGCTTCATACTATAGCTGATAATCCTAATATGTGACAGTCTATGAATGTTGTTTTACTGAATTTTGCTCGTTTCCTTGTGTGTTGAGTCATCTTTCACTGTGCTTTCATATTTGGTGGTTCTTTATCCACATGGGAATCCTATGAGGCTCTGACTTTGCCTCTGTGAGGCACTAAGGGAAAAGACTGTTTAATGATTTGTGGCCAATTTAGCTCCCCCTAAGTTTCATGCAAGAGTTTACATTCAGCTACTGCACATTACAGCTCATTCATGAGACTTACCTAGGCCTTAGAACTGATGTTCTTAGAACACAGTGTTCTGGGCAACAAGTACAACAAATATGGCATACAAATAGAAACCTATTTTATACCTCTGTGCATCTTTAAGTTATAAAAGATGATTCTCAATATCTTGGAAGAGTGATTACACCTGCCAGAGTTTATAGCTCACTTCCTGGGAGCAGCTTAACACTGTATACAACCTGTCTAATCATATTTTACACAGGAGTTACCTAGCAGCATTGAATACATAACAGAAGTAGACATTTAAGAGATTGCACAATGCAGTTACAGAAAAAAAAAAAGAAAAGAAATGACCCATCTAATCCCATATATCCATCTGGTTGTAGAATATAGACAAAGACTCAAGTTGGTTTTAGGTGGAATGTGTTAAGTGTTTCAACAGATATGAAGATCCTATGAGCTCATCTCTTAGATCTGGACATCTGTAGCCAAAGGAATCAATTCTCATTTAGTTTTCTGCCTTCTTCCCTTTTCCACATCTATTATCTTACTCCAGACCCCTCATTAATATGGATGTTTAGGATCTAATTATACTTGTTACAGTGTTAAACTAGATAAATTTGTTTCAAATATTCTTTGCTGGTTTTGAATTTTAAAGTTTATAAATCTAAATCTCATTACAGTGCAATAATATGTTTATTTATATGTACTAGAGTACCACACTAATCTTGAATACATTCATTTGTAACATCATTTGAGATGAGCTAGAATTCACTTGTGTTCTACTTGTGAAAAATGCATTTTGGAGCAATTGGATGGAATATGCAAACTTTAAGAACTGTAGTTAAGCCATTATAAAAGATGAAATTATTTTTAATTAACATAGAGAATCTATTTTTGATAGTTTGCATGCTAATTATGAATCTTATCTTTCCAATAAAGGAAGTCATGGATATTCAGTAAGGCAAAGCTTTGTTAAACTGATTCAGTCTGTGTGGCAGATGAATCTTTTTAATTAAAAGCGTCAAAAATTAAGGCATTACAAATTCCAAAACTGCTCCAATTTTTCATTTAACTGGAAAGAATTAAAAGGGTGCACTAAGATTTTGAAAAGTTATATTGAAAATTCATTCATAGTCTTGGAGAAGGGAAAGGCTACCCACTCCAGTATTCTGGCCTGGAGAATTCCATGGACTGTATAGTCCATAGGGTCACAAAGAATCAGACATGATATATATATTCATAATCTTACAAATTAAAAGAACAAAAACAGTGATAGAAATAGTTTGTGCATGTCTTTAAAGAAGCTAGCTTGGAAAAAGAACAAATTGAATTGAACCAATTCTAACCCTGTGAAAGCATCACTATGAACAAAGCTAGTAGAGCTGATGGAATTCCAGTTGAGCTGTTTCAAATCCTGAAAGATGATGCTGTGAAAATGCTGCATTCAACATGCCAGCAAATTTGGAAAACTCAGCAGTGGCCACAGGACTGGAAAAGGTCAGTTTTCATTCCAATTCCAAAGAAAGGCAATGCCAAAGAATGCTCAAACTACTCTCTCCCTCTTTTATATGAAAACAACTGCCACTCTCCTGAGCTACTTTTTCTAGGCAAACTTTCCTGACTCAAGGTCTTAACTGACACCATTAGTCTGTTTTTCCAAAATACGAGCATAATCTCTATCATAGCACTTCTCACATGACAATTCAATAGTTGGTTCACATATCCAGACATCACATACCTAATCCTCCCAAATTATGGTCATTCAGTCTTAATCTGCTGTCTTTGTTCTCCATATTTCTTATTCAAACATACAATCTGGCACAGAGTAGGCACTTTACAAATATGTGGGGCATATAAGTAGCCAGATTTATAATTCAGTTCCTTAGACATAGACTGCAATTCTAGAAATATTCTACATATTGAACAAATTGTATCAGAACAATTATTCATATACTTTATTTTATAGGGAGTCTTTTCAGAGGAACAAAAAAGCTTATTTCAAATATTTGCTTTTTTAATTTGTATGTATTTTGTTTCAGTACATTTGATGCTTTCATNTACATATTGAACAAATTGTATCAGAACAATTATTCATATACTTTATTTTATAGGGAGTCTTTTCAGAGGAACAAAAAAGCTTATTTCAAATATTTGCTTTTTTAATTTGTATGTATTTTGTTTCAGTACATTTGATGCTTTCATAAATATGGCTAAAACCTTTACAAACTTCACACAATTAAGTAACTCTGACTCACTGAGTGGCGATTACACAGGTATAAGAAGTAAGAGAAGAAAGTCAATGAAGAAGATAGAAGAAAAGAAAGCAGAGATATAATACATTCTTTAAGCAACTGAGGAGGAGTCAATATCAATGCAAGTTGAATGTTACATGGATCCTGAATTCCAGGAGTTAAGAGTCCTTATTTGAGAACAAACAATGAAAAGTAACTAACATGTTACTAAGGCCTAGGCAGGGGAAAAAGCTACAGGAAATTCACTTCTGTACCCACTGTACTCCCAGCTGATAGATGACTGCTAACAGGAGCGTTACAGCTATGATTCCTGCTTGGCCACTTGGTAGGTAATCAGCATGAGGAAAGTCACTTAAGCATGCTCACTTTCTGAAGTAGCACTACCATGCACAATACAGAATTATCAAGATTGAATATTGAAAAGAAAAGTATATATTGAAAAGGCCCGTTATATGGTAGGAACTCAATTTAAGTTTTTAGATAATGTGGTGTTATTCTTTCTCTTTTATTTTGGATAATAATAGACTTCTTCATATTATCAGAAACATTCAAATACTTTAAGAATTAGAATATTCTTTTACGTTCTCACAGAATTAAAGTTACATTTGTGTGCCCTACATGTATCACCAAGTCCATGAAACACCAGGACTAAGTGTTAGGGTTGCCTTTGGGTCAGAAAAGCTGGAAAGGAACAATTGCTTCTCAAGTTCCTGTTCACCCCCAAGTATCTGTGCTACTTTGCTTAATGGTGGAGGAAGTAAGTGATTATGTTTCCTCTCTGTTCTATGTTGAAATACCATAATTAATACATCTCTGATACTTGGTATTCCTGCTGTCCTGAACACAATTATTGAGATCCAAATTCAGATGGCTCTTTGATTCTAAATATATAGTTTCTCTTCCCATTGCTTCCATTACTAAGAAGAAAGATAATAGAACAGAGGGAGGGAAGCACCTTAATCTAAATTAAACAGAAGTGAACTATGCAAAACATCTTCAAGAGGGATTGCCCTCCCACCTGATACGATATTGAATAATGCCAGAAACATATGGTTAAGGGAGAGAAGAATTTGAGATTCAGGTGACTATCCAACTGCGGGCTGAGACTTCTTTTCTCTTTTTATTTTTTCACTTTATAGTGGAGTACAGTTGATTAACAATGTTGGAAGTGATTCAGTTATACAGCAAAGTGATTCAGTTATACATACACATGTACCTATTCTTCTCCAAACTCTTAGGCTGAGATTTCTCAAGTCCACTTACATACAGGTAAGCACGTGCTCAAATATACAAACCTAGAGAGACACAAACCTAACAAACACACATGTAGATGATCTTACTAATACATTCAAAGACATGAGTAGAGTAGGTAAACTTGTGAGCAAGTGAGTAGGAGGCTGGACAGGGAAGCAAGAGGGTGGGTAGGTGACGCATGGGGATCAAGGAAAATGATAGATAGGGAAAGGAAATGTGAATGGGCTCCACAGAGACCGAAGCTTGTTAGTGTGCAATATATTTTAACTCAGAACATGAACACAATCAGTTGTAATAGCCAGAGGGATCACATCACTTTTCATGAGTGAAAATTCTAAATTTATCTATGTTATTTGGAGTCATCATATACAGTTGTGTTGGTCTTCCCCAGGTGCTGCCTGTCTGATACCAACTGAAACATTTAATTTAAAAAGACTACATCTGCTGATTATTTATTTTCCCCATAAAATAAATAAATTCTTTTTTGTACAGAAGACAATTCTTCTGTACCTAGTAACAAATGCATCAAGCCTTTAAATGGCATTATCTTGAAAGCATTAATCACATTCATTTTCCAAGTGCTTCCTTTGCCTCTTGTTGCCCGTTAGGCTGGAGCACCACTTGACATGCCACTTGACATCTCTGCATATCATGTCACTGGGATATAAATGTCCCATTTGAAACAAATCAGGAGCTATCATCTGCCAATTAAAAGGTTCACTAGAACTCCATCTATGATATTCTACCATCTCACCATTGGGAAGTATGCACAGTGAATATTTTGTAATTTATAGCATCAAAAGATTAATTTTATATAGAACAGAACATCATTCTGACAGCTGACTTGTTGCTGGGACAGTGTGGACTCCCTCTAAATCAGCATGCTCCAGAGATTTTCTTAAGATAAATACAGCAGCATGACAGGCCCGGGAGCTCTGCCAAGTAGTCTGGCCTCATGAAAAGCGACCCTGCCAATGTGGGAGAATTTCTCAACCACCCTGTGCTATTAAACAGAGGTGGAAGAGCTGGCACCACAGGATGAATTGTCTTCATCTTTGGGGTTGGCCTTACGCATCCCCAGGGCTCTGGTTCTATGAGTTAGCAAAAGGAAGGCCTGGGGAGATAGCATTTTCCAATTGCCTCCTATTCTCCTGGAGCCTGAGATGACTATACCAGTGATGGCTTCCTTAATACCCTTGATCTTTCCAGACACTGGCATCAGCAGAATTCCTAGAATAAGTAACATTTAATAAGTGCAAACTATTTGCTGAGTAACGTGCTAGTCACTTCACCTACATCATGTCATAGAGCACTAAAGGTCATTCTAACAAATTGGCATTCTTGGATTCATTCTACATGTGAATCCTCTACTTTCTGAGGCTCAAAAAGGCTAAATAACAAAGTCCATCTTGATAGTTAAGTGCTGGACCAGGATTCAAATCCTGTCAAATGACCATCAAACCACAGAAATAGATCATACCAGGCCTTAACATGGGAGTTCACATGGAATGCAGTCCTTGTGTGCCCGCACAGCCGCCAGCTGTAGTATATTCCAGACTGGGAATCATCTCCAGGGCAAGTCTGGAAGGAGGCTGTTTCAGAGTAAATACAGGGCATCTATTTCCCTGGCAGATGGCTGTCTTCATGAATCTTCCTTCCAAGGGTATAACTGTGCTGGGAGGGATGTAGATTTTCATCAGGCAGGAAAAGTCATGGCATAATCTGAGGAGGTGTCTGTTTTCCGGCAAATTTCGCTTCTCACCAAGTATAGTCTCAGAGGCTGGAGACGAAGGTGAGAAGAATGTTCTCTCATTTCTTTTCTCAGGAGGATTGAGGGCCAACTTCCTGGCTTGGAGGCAAGACAGCTTTTCTCTACAACCACACTCCAGCCACTGCAATCCCAGTGTGCCTGCTTAACACATACTTCTTCAAAGTTGTATCATTTAAGAAGAGAGCAAGTACAAAATTTCGGGAGTCAGCGTGGCACTTTTAGAATTAACACTGTTCTGAGGTTCCAATATTTTTAAAATAGGGTGTCAGGAAGAAACTGAGAAGGAGGGGATTAGCTGCTACTTTTAACTGTGTTTTCAGTAATGGTGACGCTGAAAACTTTCAGTTCTGTTGACTTCACCCCACTGGTGTGTGGAATTTTTGGTTAATTAAGTCCTTGCCTCAGAATTAGATGTGAAGCAGTCTGGGCTCCCACCTACCCTGAGCACCATGGCCCATGGCCTGCCTCTACAAATAAGGATAACATCAGTGACAAGAGACACAAGCTTTTCCTTGGCACGAGGATGGGTGTTGGGCATGACACATATTTCTTCAAATGAAACCTCCCTGTAATCAATAATAACACAGAGGAAAGGTAGCTGGGTAGGTTTAGGAGGGCTCTCGGGGTGTATTTCCAGTATGAAATCATCTGGTTCTTACAGAATCCTTGACTTCTCTGATAATATAACAAGAAAACCACAGATGAAAATACTCAGAAGGAAAAATTGCAAAAATGATAAAAACTAAATAAAAATACAAAAAAGAGAACAATTTTTTCTTCTTGACATTTCAATTCTTAGACTATAGAATATATATTAAAGATGCTGGATAGTAACTGTGAAATAATGCATTTTAACCATCATAGGAAGAGGATGGGACTTCTTTCCTTCCTTCCAATTTAATGTAAAAGTTCTGAGGGAAAGGATTGTGTTAGCTTCTTTTCATATCTTTGGCAGTAGCTAGCAAGTTTCTCATACATGATAGGCATTAAAAATACTTATTGAATTTATTGCATTAAATTGCCTTAAGTCACACAGAACAAGAAAAGAGGAGGCTGGATGGAGCCTGGATTTTTTGATAACTAGCACTGTGATTTTCTCATTACACTATATGTGCTGTGCTTAATCACTCAGTTGTGTCCGACTCTTTGCAACTCCGCAGACTATAGCCCACCAGGCTCCTCTGTCCATGGCAATTCTCCAGGCAATATACTGGAGTAGGTTGCCATGCCCTCCTCCAGGGATTGAACCCAGATCTCCCGCATTGCAGGCAGATTCTTTACCATCTGAGCCACCAGGGAATCCCAAGAACACTATATAGTCACAACTAAAAGAAAAAAGTATACCTATATGTTGAATACTATGCAGATTTTAAAATCTCCAAAGATATGTTTTGATGATGATAATTTGATTTCTGCTTCCTGAACTTTAGCACATTCTGAAGTAATCACTCATATTTTATAAATTGCCACCTATATTATATGAATGATCTAATGATAAAATGTGTACCAACCTTTAAAGCATCATGTCCTTATAGATACTATCATTATTGATGAGCTCTCTGCTCATGGGATTTTAGGTATCACCATAGTTAGATGGGATGAGTCAAAATTCTTTTGACCAATGAAACTTTTTGTATAACCTCATAGCCAAAGCCTGAACACTTAGTCTCTAGAATTTTCAGTTTATCATAGGACCTTAAACACCATAGACTAATGAAAGTTGCATGGAGAAACCAAAAGTAGAATGTCATAGAGATCAAAGGAGGGAAAGTTTTACAGATCAGGAAAGGCAATAGCCTTTCTTAGAAAGAAAAGTGGACGCTGGTAACTGAGACAGGGCAAAGAAATGATAGGGACGGTGTCAGGTAATTTGGCAGAAGCTATGTAGAAGGGTTAGGGCTTGAATAGTAAAATACATTAGACTTAGTCTTAGGAATCATTCCATTAAACACCTTTAAATTACCTGTGAAGATATTGAGAACAGAGACAAAGAGAAAGAGCGGAGAGACGGTCACTGATAGAACAAGGACTGGAATTACATTTGTTTTGGCACAAGTTCGCTATGCAGTTACCTGAAAGGCAGTGACAACTCAAGGCCCAGGATATGCAACAAACTGACAGAGGTTTGGGGGCTTGGAAGAGAAGAATAAAGTGTGAGTGGCTGACTCTGGAGGAGGAAAATCCTATTGTAAGAGAGCTCAGCAGGAAGGAATAAATACAATGGAGGTAGCTTAAGACTGCAGAAGATATTTTAAATTGTTTTTTAAACAGCCTCTAATTTTTCAGATTTACCTGAGGCCAAAAGCTCCTTTGAGATGACCACATAGTATAGTTCAGTGAGTGTGGCACCAGGGCCTTGCTTTACAGGCAATCATCCAGTTTCCTAGGGGATGAGATGACAGGACTGAAAGCGAAGTATTTATGTCTGTGAACAAATTGGATTACTGTCTGGCAAATCAGTGACTGAGTTCCATCTTCAAGAAGCTCTCAGATTTTTTATTGAAACCAGAAATAACACTGATACTTGGTGCTTCTAGTTTGTAACTACAGGCACTCAATGGCTACGTGTTTGTGTGGTTATTTTCAAGGGGGTCTTTGCACTCTCATGCATGCCCATGTTTGACAGTAATAGGTAAATTATAAACAGCTTTTAACTTGCTATTTAATGTTACAAATATGGCCTTAACATAGGGCCGCATAACTAGAATCTGCTTGAGAGCTTTTAAACACATACAGATAGGACTTCCCTGTTGGTACAGTAGGTAAGAATCCATTTGCCAATGCAGGGAACATGGGTTCAATTCCTGGTGAGGAAAGATTCCACATGCCACAGAGCAACTAAAGTGCACGAGCCACAACTACTGAGCCCGTGCACCTAGAGCCCCTGCTCCACAGCAAGAAGCCAGTGCAATGAGAAGCCTGCGCACTGTAACCAAGAGTAGCCTTCACTCGCTGCAAGTAGAGAAAGCCCACGCGCAGTGACGACGACCCAGTGCAACTAAAAACAAATGATGAAAGCAACCAAAGCTGGATTTTATTCTACCACTTTCCCCCCTTATTTATAAGATAATAACATTATTTACTTCATCGTGTTATTGGAAAAATTAAACAGTATAATATATGTAAATAAAGCACCAGTTCAGTATGGGCTTATAATAAACAATCATTATTGGTGGTGGTGTTATCAGTTTTTAATTGAACACATATTTGTGGGTTTTTTTTTAACACAATCTAAGAAAGCAATAGAGAAAATAGACAAAATAATTAACAAGTACCCACTGTGGGCCATATGAATTATTGTGGATGATCTCACTCTAATCATCTCAACCGTGTATCAGGTAAGTTCTGTTGTTCCTATTTGGATGTGAGGACCAGAAGTTACATTTAACTTGCCATAAACTCACACAGCTTATAAATGGTATATACAGGAGTGCATATACAGGATTTAGTTGCTGGAAACTACAAAAAATACCTTAAACGATAGCTGATCGCTGGTCCTTAGAGTCTGGGGAATGAATATCATCTTTGAACTGCCACAGGGAGATCCTCTCCTTCCTGGGGAGGAGGGAGGTACTTACACAAGCCCAAGCAAGTGAAGACTGTCACCCACACAGCCAAAGCAGCCTGTCAGCCAGCCAGAGGCAGACACTGACTGCACAGCTGACATCTGTATCTCACATTAATCAGTGTCCCACCTTGGCCAGAGACACAAAGAAGCAGCAAATAATCTCAGGTTCTCTGTGGTTCTTCCCTCTGTCTATCAGAAACACGTCAGCATGAGTATTAATAAACTGATGTCTTCGAGGGGAAAAAAGGGTCATCAGCAGAAGAGCCAAAAACAATACCTGATACATGTTAGATGTGCTCAACATTTTTGTTCAAGGCAGCATTTTTATAATTTCATGCATGTTTGTCCTTAAAAATCATGTGTGCTATTTGTTAACTATTGCCTCTCAACTATTGCCTCCCATTCCTTCGAGGGCTCCAGGTGGCTCAATGGTAAAAAATCCGCCTGCCAATGCAGGAGACCCAGCTTTGATTGCTGGGTTGGTAAGATTCCCTGGAGAAGGAAATGGCAACCCACTCCAGTACTCTTGCCTGGGAAATCCCATGGACAGACCTGGCAACAGTCCATGGGGTCACAAAGAGCTGGACACAACTTAGCAACTAAACAAAAAAACATTCCTTCAACTCATATGAGCAATTCCATCTTGCTCTCTTGGGGCTCCTCAAGTATGTACACAACATCTTTCGTTAACAACAAATGACAATCAAATAGAAAGTGATTTTGCTTTGCTCAAAAATGAACCATTTATTAGAGTTCTCCCTCAGTTCATTTTGACACTCTTGATCCCTATACAGAGCTTCCCCCTTGAGAATTTCTTTATATCATCCCCTCAAAAAGCCCTGAAGATCCCCTTTACCTATCTTTGTTAATCTGAAGATTCTGTTAATTTCTGCTGCTGCTGCTGAGTCACTTCAGTCGTGTCCGACTCTGTGCGACCCCATAGACGGTAGCCCACCAGGCTCCCCCGTCCCTGGGATTCTCCAGGCAAGAACACTGGAGTGGGTTGCCATTTCCTTCTCCAATGCATGAAAGTGAGAAGTGAAAGTGTAGTCACTCAGTCGTGTCCGACTCAGCGACCCCATGGACTGCAGCCCACCAGGCTCCTCCGTCCATGGGATTTTCCAGGCAAGAGTACTGGAGTGGGGTGCCATTGCCTTCTCCGTCTGTTAATTTCTAGGCATCCACATACTTTTCTCCTTCTCCCTGGACTCTATGTTACCTGCTCTAACTTTTAGATAACTGGTCTCCAGGCATATATAGTAGGACCTGTTAAGGTGTCAGATATACAAATATGTGGTTGTGTGTATATATGTGTGTACAGAGAAGAAAAGAGGCAGACAGAGGGACAGACAGCCAGAAATGAGAATTTCTTTATATCATCCCCTCAAAAAGCCCTGAAGATCCCCTTTACCTATCTTTGTTAATCTGAAGATTCTGTTAAGTTCTAGGCATCCACATACTTTTCTCCTTCTCCCTGGACTCTATGTTACCTGCTCTAACTTTTAGATAAGTAGTCTCCAGGCATATATAGTAGGACCTGTTAAGGTGTCAGATATACAAATACGTGGTTGTGTGTATATATGTGTGTACAGAGAAGAAAAGAGGCAGACAGAGGGACAGACAGCCAGAAACAGAGACAGAGAGAGAAACAGACAACCTGGTGTCATCACCAGGAACATGGCCAAATAGTGGCATTGTCACTATAGAAAGTGAAGTGTCTTCATGGAAGCTAGGATGCAACAATGAGGAAAGACTGAGGCAGTACCCTCATTTATTCACTAGCCATGGACTGAGACTTTTAAAGTTTGTGAATGTCCAGTTAAGTGGGATTTGTGCATCATACCATCTGATATACTCTACCTTAATTAGCCCTTATAAAATAGAAAGAGTCCTAAGAAAGTTCCTTTAAGGAAACTGTTGTTTGACCATAATAGAATACTGCTAGAGTAAATCAACAAGAAGAAGTTGGAACTGACCCTTCTACTTCAGTATCTGTGAATATCTCTGTCAGGAACTGTAGACGCAACAATACTTACTGCTGGCAGTGTGCTTGCTAATATTAGAGAACTAAGCATACAATCCATCTCTTTAAAGTAGACATATTAAATAGTTACCCAGATAACTGATTTTTATTTGATTTTGCTTTATTTTATTTTCTAAATAACAGATTAAAAAAACTTGTACTATGGATAGAATGTTTAAAATTGGATATTCTCTGTGATTTTGTTGTTGAACTTAAGCAAAGTGAATAAAAATTATTTACATACTTTAATAACTTAGAAGTAAAGCACAAAACAAACTTGAAAAACATGCTCTTCTATCCAATGTAAAAATCTTCTATGCAAGATTGGATTTATTCGTTAAACATATGAAAGTGCAATTTCTTTCTTTAAATTCACAGGAAAAAATTCTTGACATCAATGATTCTTGCAGTCATGAAATAATTTTTGTGTGATGCATAAATATATGAACAGAGGTATTCTTAAAGTAACACCAAATCTGTGGCTAGAATGTGTGGATGTGGAGACAAAAGACAAACATTTAATATTTATAAGTTGGCCCTTTAAGACAGAATCAGGGAGACAATGAGGAAGTGATTTCAGATACCAAAATACTCCAGTGAACAGCCTTTAAAATACACTCATGTGTTCATTAAGATAATTGAAAGAGGAGAGCACGAATGAATTGACGTATGCAGTTCAGTTCAGTTGCTCAGTCGTGTCTGACTCTCTGCAACCCCATGACTCGCAGCACGCCAGGCCTCCCTGTCCATCACCAACTCCCGGAATTCACTCAAACTCAGTGTCCATTGAGTTGGTGATGCCATCCAACCATCTCATCCTCTGTCGTCCCCTTCTCCTCCTGCCCCCAATCCCTCCCAGCATCAGTTGACTCTTTTCCAATGAGTCAACTCTTCGCATGAGGTGGACAAAGTACTGGAGTTTCAGCTTTAGCATCATTCCTTCCAAAGAAATCCCAGGGTTGATCTCCTTCAGAATGGACAGCATATAGGTTTCTCAAGAGGCAGGTCAGGTGCTCTGGTATTCCCATCTCTTTCAGAATTTTCCACAGTTTATTGTGAGCCACACAGTCAAAGGCTTTGACATAGTCAATAAAGCAGAAATAGATGTTTTTCTGGAACTCTCTTGCTTTTTTCATGATCCAGCGGATGTTGGCAATTTGATCTCTAGTTCCTCTGCATTTTCTAAAACCAGCTTGAACATGCAAGGGGTAAGAATTATTAGACTGGAAGCTGGAGAAGTAAACAGGGTTAACAGAATGATTCACTGTTCTGTTCTAAAGAGTGTGGTCTCTTGGGGTGAAAGGAAATTGCCTAGTAAGCAAAGCATCACAGTCAGATGTATGACGATGAAAGACTACCCCGGCAGGAAAATGGTATACTGCATAGGAGGAGTTAGTAGTTTGGAAGTAGTAGGCAAAGTAAGAAGATACTTAAGGTATTACAAGGTGGTAGATATTGAGATAGACCCTTAAAGAAGAAAAGTAAGGAAGAAAGATATGAAGGGGAAAATATAAAGACATATGGAATATAAATAAAATAATTTGTGATTTGGTTGAGAAGGGAGAAAGGGGTAGGGCTAATGAAGTTCTATAGAAGAATTAAAATCACTTGGTTTAGATACCAGCACTTGGTATTTAGGAGTCAAGCATTTGGTTTTAGTTATATTACACGAAGAAGCCCTCAGAGATCACAGGTCATCCATTGTCTTCTCTCAGAATTATCTTCACCAATTTCTAAATAGTGATGTTAACCCCTACTATACTATTTCTAATTCCTGATGCTATGATGATCATTAATGATAGAAAAACAATGGCACGAGGCAAGACAAAATATAAAGCTTGTTTATACAGAAAACTAAATAAAGATGTCCAAATTGTAGAACTGTTCTAAAATTTTCAAATGATCATGCTCATTTAAAAGCATTCAATGAAAAATACTGAAGAAAAATTTGCTATAATTACTAAGCTCTTGGTGATGGTGATACAAGCCAGGCTGCAAGTGACCAGGTGCTGATTTTGCAACAGTCCCTCTGTGCACATGCGCAAGGCAAATCACTGTGACTGAGGATAGAAAATTACTCTGCCAGAGCCTATGTGTTGGGAATACCATAACTATATGGAATAAAGATTGCTTGGTATATGTGTACACGCTGGTAGACATAGTTAGACATAACAAGAACAAGCAGAAGACGGTAAGAAATGTCTTCAGAAGAGCTGCTAGATCATTTTACCTTCAGGTTTTCCAGTAGTACAAAAATCCACATGCCTAAACTCAACATGGGTTTCTGGCAAATTACTTCCTACCAAATTATAATGACAAACTTTTGGCATTTTCAAAAAGTAATGCATTGAAAAGTCTGATTTTCAGTGTGAGAGTTATTGGGAAAATGTGTGTGCCATGTTCCAGTTCAGTTCAGTGGCACAGTCGAGTCCAACTCTTTGCAACCCCATGGACTGCAGCACGCCAGGCTTCCCTGTTCATCACCAACTCCTGGAGCTTGCTCAAACTCATGTCCCTTGAGTTGGTGATGTCATCCAACCAACTAATCATCTGTCGTCCCCTTCTCCTCCTGCCTTCAGTCTTTGCCAGCATCAAGGTCATTTCCCATGAATCAGTTCTTCGTATAAGATGGTAAAAGTATTGGAGCTTCAGCTTCAGTCCTTCCAACGAATATTTGGACTGATTTCCTTTAGGATGGACTGGTTTGATCTCCTTGCAGCAGGCCAAGGGATTCTCAAGAGTATTCTCCAACACTACAGTTCAAAAACATCAATTCTTCAGTGCTCAACTTTCTTTGTAGTCTTACTCTCACATCCATACATGACTATTGGAAAAACCAAAGTTTTGACTAGATAGGCTTTGTTGGCAAAGTACTGTCTCAGTTTTTTAATGTGCTGTCTAGGTTGGTCATAACTTTTCTTCCAAGGAACAATTGTCTTTTAACTCCATGGCTGCGATCACCATCTGCACTGATTTGGGAGCTCAAAAAAATAAAGTCTGTTACTGTTTTCACTGTTTCCCCATCTATTTGCCATGAAGTGATGGGACCAGATGCCATGATCTTCGTTTTCTGAATGTTGAGCTTTAGCCAACTTTTTCACTCTCCTCTTTCACTTTCATCATGAGGCTCTTTAGTTCTTCTTCACTTTCTGCCATAAAAGTGGTGTGTCATCTGCATATCTGAGGTGATTGATATTTCTCTTGGCAATCTTGATTCCAGCTTGTGCTTCATCCAGCCCAGCATTTCTCATGATGTATTTTGCATATAATTTAAATAAGCAGGGTGACAATATACAGCCTTAACATATTCCTTTCCTGATTTGGAACCAGTCTGTTGTTCCATGTCCAGTTCTATCTGTTGCTTCTTGACCTGCATAAGATTTCTCAGGAGGCAGGTCACATGGTCCAGTATTCCCATCTCTTGATGAATTTTCACAGTTTGTTGTGATCCACACAGTCAAAGGCTGTGGTGTAATCAATAAAGCAGAAGTAGATGTCTTTGTCTTGGTGGTTCAGATGGTAAAGCATCTGCCTTCAATGTGGGAGACCCACATTTGATATCTGGGTCAGGAAGATCTCCTAGAGAAGGAAATGGCAACCCACTCTAGGACTCTTGCCTGGAAAATTCCATGGATGGAGGAGCCTAGTGTGCTACAGTCCATGGGGTCGAAAAGAGTGGGACACAACTGAACGACTTCACTCTTCTTTTTCAATGATCCAACAGATGTTGGTAATTTAATATCTGTTTTATCTGCCTTTTCTAAAACCAGCTTAAACATCTAGAAGTTCACAATTCCTGTACTACTGAAGCCTGGCTTGGAGAATTTTGAGCATTACTTTACTAGCATGTGAGATGAGTGCAATTGTGCAGTAGTTTGAGCATTCTTTGGCATTCCCTTTCTTTGGGATTGGAATGAAAACTGACCTTTTCCAGTCCTGTGGTCACTGCTGAGTTTTCCAAATTTGCTGGCATATTGACTGGAGCACCTTCACAGTATCACCTTTTAGGATTTGAAATAGCTCAACTGGAATTACATTACCTCCACTAGGTTTGTTCATAGTGATGTTTCCTAAGGTCCACTTGCCTTCACATTCCATAATGTCTGGCTCTAGGTGAGTGATCACACCATCATGATTATCTGGGTCATGAACATATTTTTTGTATAATTCTTCTGTGTATTCTTGCCACCTCTTCTTAATATCTTTTGCTTCTTTTAGGTCCATACCATTTCTGTCCTTTATTGTGCCCATCTTTGCCAAGAGAATGCACTGGTCATGGCAAACACCCTGTTCCAACAACACAAGAGAAAACTATACACATGGACATCACAAGATGGTCAATATCAAAATCAGATTGATTATATCCTTTGCAGCCAAAGATGGAGAAGCGCTATACAGTCAGCAAAAACAAGACCAGGAGCTGACTGTGGTTCAGATCATGAACACCTTATTGCCAAATTCAGACTTAATTTGAAGAAAGTGGGGAAAATCAATAGACCATTCAGGAATGACCTAAATAAAATCCCTTACGATTATACAGTGGAAGTGACAAATAGATTCAAGGGATTAGATCTGATAGACAGAGTGTCTGAAGAACTATGGACGGAGGTTAGTGACATTGTATGGGAGACAGTGTAAGACCATCCGCAAGAAAAAGAAATGCAAAAAAGCAAAATGGTTGTCTGAGGAGGCATTACAAACAGCTATGAAAAGAAGAGAAGCAAAAGGCAAAGGAGAAAAGGAAACATATATCCTTTTGAATGCAGAGTTTCAAAGGGTAGCAAGGAGAGATAAGAAAGCTTTCCTCAGTGATCAATGCAAAGAAATAGAGGAAAGAGAATAGAATGGGAAAGACTAGAAACCTCCTGAGGAAAATTAGAGATACCAAGGGAACTTTTTATGCAAAGATGGGCATAATAAAGGGAAGACTCTTAGGGGAGGGGATAATTCAGTTAGATCTTAAAAGACGAGGAGAGCTTGTCAGTTAGAAAGAAAAGAGGAGACAGAAAACTGGCAGATAGGAAACAACGTAAAACCAGTCGATTCTAGCTTGAGTTGGCCACACTGAAAGCTTTATTTGACTACCTAGGGCGAGTAGTGATTCAGAAAAGCAAGGAAAAGCCAAATTATCACATGAGGACGGACACAACATGCATAGCAGGGAAGAGACACTCCAGTTCAATTGGCACAGGTCTTGTGTGGCGAGCAGAAGAATGTGAGTTTGCTCCTCCTGGAAAAGAGGAATATTGAATGCTTTAAGCTGAAATAAAGTAATGAAATCATAAACATCATTTTGATTCAATAAGTAATGCAGAGGAACAGATACTGGTGAAATGAGGTCTCATGAGAAGGCTATTAACAAAATCAAAGAGAGAGGTATACCTTTGTGTACTTTATGACTCTGTATATTGTATCTTTGTGCTGTGAGGAAGATATCATCTACCATTTTCACAAAAGAAAAGACCAATGGAAAATTGAACTAAATCATTAATGGTCAGTAAGAAATTAGAGGCCACTGTAAAATCTGCCCCTAAACCCTGCCATTTCTTTCCAACATCTATGATTTCCTTTTTCTTCTTAGCAGAAAGCAAAAACATAAGAGATAAATAATATTTATTGGCCAATTATTCCTCAAAAAGCTGACAATTATTATTTGGAAATATTTATTCTACTTTCTCATCCATCTTATGCTTTCAATAATTTAAAAAATCAGCAAGTATTAACCCTATATTGCAGATTAAAACATGCAAGTGTATGTAACAATAAGATTAATTTTAATCTCCACTTTAGTTCATAAACAGTATTCCAAACTGAGATGTTCATAGGACAGCAAGGCAAAAGTTATTTTCTTCATAAATAAAACTTCTAAGGAAATCATAAAAGTGCCTCTCAAACCTCAGGAGTCCAAAGTCAACACTATGTTGTTGTGGGAGCTAGAACCTAATAGTAGAAACTTTAGAAATGCTACTGAAATTCCAGAAATAAGTAAGTAATTCTTGGACAACCTGAATTTTTTGAAGTCCAGATCTACATGGCCATTAAAATTGTTTTCAAGGCACCTTAATGCTCTGACTCCAGTAAAAGGTGTAAGTAAGTTTGAACACCAGTTCTGCCCTTACCAACGGGACTTTGACAAAACTATTTAGCAACACTTCCCTCTTTTAGGCCTTCCAGGTGGCTCAGTAGGTAAAGAATCTGCCCTCAATGTGGGAGACCCATGTTCAATCCCCGGGTCAGGAAGATCCCCTGGAGAAGGGAATGGCAATCCATTCTAGAGAATTCCATGGACAGAGGAGCATGGTTGGCTACAGTCCATAGGGTTGAAAAGAGTTGGACACCACTGAGTGACTTTCACTTTCACTTTTTCTTTCCCTCTTTTATGAATCAATGGCAGCACTTAACTTCATCAAAAAACTGTTTTGAGGGGTAAATAATTTTTACCAATTGGACCAGTATCCAACCAAAAATATGTGCTCAATAAATGTAGCTCTTATTATAATCATGAGGCTTCCCAGGTGGCACAATGGTAAAAAAAAAAATCCGCCTGCCAATGCAGAAGATGCAAGAGACATGGGTTCAATCCCTGGGTCAGGAAGATCCCTTGGAGTAGGAAATGGCAACCCATTCCAGTATTTTTGCCTGGAAGATTCCATGGACAGAGGAGCTTGTTGGGCTACAGTCCATGGGTCACAAAGAGTTGGACATGACTGAGAGACTGAGCACACACACACGCATTCAGAAATCACAGAATCGGAGCTAAAAGGAACTTCAGCAATTACCTACCACAACCACCTGATTTTTCAATTGAAAATACTGAGGTCTAGACAGAAAATATTTGCCCAAGGTCGCATAGCCAATCCATCACAGTCAGGACTCTAATCCATATCATTTAGATTCTGGTCTGGTGTTCTTTCCACTAAAACACACCAACTTCAGTGCTGCAAGATATTCTGACACACTGTGAGTGGCTTTACTGCAGATGTGTGATGCTTCTGTCTGGCATAAGTGTATGCAGCTGAAACTCAAGCAATTTGTATGTGCCCAGGGAAAGGGCAGAATAAATAAGAGTGAGCCTCCTATTGGGGCACAGATAAAAATCAAGCATAATTATAATTTGTACTGCTCTCTTTCACCTTTGGATTCTTTGGGGTTTACAGATCTTTCTGATATAGAAAGCTGAATTCTTTGAAAGACAGGTAGTGTAAGACACATGCCCTGAACTCCAGAGTGAATAGCAGCTGAAACAGCTGCTTGAGCCCCAGCCCCGTCGCCAAGCATCACCCGCCCCTTCTCCAAGCTGACAGATAGCTACTGGCAGCATCTGATCTGTCAGCATCTTCACTCCTCTGGAATGAACAAATAGTCTCGGCCCTGATCTAAGATGAGGAAAAACAACAGCATCATCACTAGGAACTCTGCCACTGGCGTACATGCAATAGTAGTATATGACAATGAAAAAGAGTCACGTAGTTGATAGAAAAGTCCATATTTACAATTAAATAACTGTGTGAATAACTGTCTGGCTCATCTTCAGGAGAGGAGAAAATCTCCCAACAGGACTTTGTTCCAACAGTATCAATTTCAACTTTAATCATTTTCAATAAAGGCTCGTGTGTGTGTGTATGTGTGTGTGTACGTGCGTGCGCGCGCACGTGCGCTTAGTTACTCAGTCATGTCATGGACTGCAGCCCACCAGGCTCCCTTTTTCATGAGATTTTCCAGGCAAGGATACTGGAGTGAGTTTCTATTTCCAACTCCAGGGGATCTTACTAACCCAGGGATCGAACCCACGTCTCTTGAATCTTCAGCACTGGCAGGCAGATTCTTAACCACTAGCACCATGTGGGAAGCCCTAGAGAAAGGCTTAGCTCTGTTTTAACACTGGAAACACAAGTTTTTAAGAAATAATAATATTACTTTATATGGAAGAGGTACCGTCACAATTCAATGGATGTTTATTTTCTGCTTGCATGTTCAGTCATGTCCAACTCCTTGTCACTGTATGGACTGTAGCCAACTAGGCTCCTCTGTCCATGGAATTCTCCAGGCAACAAGCTGGAATGGGTAGCCATTCCCTTCTCTAAGCAATTTTCCAACCCACCGATAGAGCCTGAGTCTCCAGCATTGCAGGCAGATTCTTTAACAGCTGAGCCATCAGGGAAGTCCATGATTATTTACCAGTCCCTAATAGGTAGGGCTCCCATTGGCCTAGAAATAGTCTTTAAACACATATTTTATGAGGTCAGGCAGTTTTACAGAACAGTTAAGAACTATTTTGCCTCTTAAAACACTGAGAAACCAACAGCTGTATTCAAGAATTAAGAGAGAAGAAGAAATAGCATAATAACATTTTATAGCTTCCCAAATACTTCTGTATACTATATTTTATATAATCTTCACAAATCCAAAAATGTACATATTTTCTCTCATTTTTTTTTACTGAAATTGTGTAATGCAATGAATTAATGGAACTTGCCCAAAACAAGCAGCTTTAGCTAGAAACCAAAACCAAGCCTTTGGATTCAAGTCTGAATATCCATCACTAGTTTATGTTTGCCTCCTGAGGAGGATATGGTGACCCCAATTAAACCCATATTTTAATGAAGAAATGATAATGTTAAAGCTCATTACTTATTTAAAGTATATTAATATAAGTACAAACTAAAGATAAATTGATTGTCAATATAAACTTGCATCAAAAGAATAAAAATAGTTCTGGAATAAAAAAGAGAAAATATGAATAAAAAATAAGTCTTGGAATGGAGAGACGGAAAAGGATGGGGAAAGGAATCATATAGGAGTTAAACTCTTTCTGCAATTTTTGAAGAAAACAAATATCACTATATATAAAATAAGCAATGATGACCTACTGTATAGCATAAGGAACTACATTCAATATCTTGTAATAACCTATAACATAAAAGAATCTGAAAAATAATATATGTATATATAAGAATCTCTTTGCTGTACACTTAAAACTAACACAACATTGTAAATTAACTACATTTCAATAATGGAAAAAAAGTTGAAAAGGAATATATATACCAAACAAAAAAAAAAAAAGACCAAGAACTGGACAAATAGTCTCTTCCCTTTGAGAAGGTGCCCCCTTCCCAATACCAGGAAGGGGTGAATGAATCTTATCAACAGAGATAAAACATAGAGGAGCCTGCATAAACAGGACTTTAGTAGACAACCTTTTTCTTTTATTCAGTTCAGTTCAGTCACTCAGTCGTGTCCGACTCTTTGCGACCCCATGAATCGTAGCACGCCAGGCCTCCCTGTCCATCACCAACTCCTGGAGTTCACTCAAACTCATGTNTCTCAAGCTGGGTGAGCCCTAAACTCATCAGACCAGTACCCTGAGGCCAGACACTAGGCCAACGCCACAAGTGATAAGCAGCTGACTAAGGGTATCAGTTCAGTTCAGTTCAGTCGCTCAGTTGTGTCCGACTCTTTGCGACCCCATGAATCGCAGCACGCCAGGCCTCCCTGTTCATCACCATCTCTCAGAGTTCACTCAGACTCACGTCCATCGAGTCAGTGATGCCATCCAGCCATCTCATCCTTGGTTGTCCCCTTCTCCTCCTGCCCCCAATCCCTCCCAGCATCACAGTCTTTTCCAATGAGTCAACTTTTCGCATGAGGTGGAGAAATGCAAATCAAAACTAGAATGAGATATCACACCAGTCAGAATGACTATCATTAAAAAGCCTACAAGTAACAAATGCTAGAGGGTGTGGAGAAAAGGGAACCTCCCTGCACTGTTGGTGGGAATATAAATTGGTGCAGCCATATGGAAAACATTATGGAGGTTCCTCAGAAAACGATATGTGATATGATCCAGAAATCCTACTCCTGGATATACCCAGACAAAATGATAATTCAAAAAGATACATGGACCCTTATATTCATAGCAGCACTATTCACAATAGCCAAGACATGAAGCAACCTAAATGTCCATCGACAGATGAATAGATAAAGAAGATATGGCATAATATACATAGGAATATTATTCAGTAATTAAAAAGAATGCAATAATGCCATTTGCAGCAACATGGATGGATCTAGAGATTATTATACTAAGCAAAGTAAGTCAGAGAAAGACAAATACCAAATGATATCACTTACATGTGGAATCTAAAATACGACACAAATGAACCCATCTATGAATCAGAAACAGACACACAGACACAGAGAACAGACTTACGGTTGCCAAGGGGGAGTAGGGGTGGAGCTGGGATGGAGTGGAAGTTCAGGGTTAGCAGATGCAAACTATTATATGCAGAATGCATAAACAAATAAGGTCCTACTGTACAATGCAGGGAACTATATTCAATATTTTGTGATAAACCATAATGGAAAAGAATATGAAAAAGAATATATGTGTGTGTGTGTGTATACCTGAATCACTTTGCTGTCAGCAGAAATTAATACAACACTGCAAATCAACTATACATGAAGAAACAGTTGATTGGTTTCAACTCTTGAAAACTAGTATTTTTTCTCCATATTAGTAGTTGCATTGATTTTACTGGGACATTCCCATGCCTTTAGAGAACTAAAGCAAGGGGAGAGGATATTTGATTTGTACTCTTTTGTGATCTTGATGTCAACGGATTCTTTATTCCAAGACTGGCAAACAATTCGCTCACAGTGGAAAAGGCTTGGATGGGGCAGAACAATAGCGAAGCTTGAAGTGCCCACGGACTCTAAAGATGAGGTCACCAACCTGCAAACGCAGACAGGGGAGCCTTAGAGCCCCAGGACCTTCAGGCCACAGGAACAGGGCTGCCAGATAAAATACAATTCAGATAAATAACACTTTTTTTTTAAGTCCAATACTTTGGCCACCTGATGTGAAGAGCCGACTCATTGGAAAAGACTGATACTGGGAAAAGTGAAAGTTAGTTGTACAGTTATGTCCAACTCTTTGCGATGGAACTCCCTGGGCAAGAGTACTGGCGTGGGTTGCCATTTCCTTCCCCAGGGGATCTTTCCAACCCGGGGATTGAACCTGTGTCTCCTGCATTGCAGGCAGATTCTTTACCAACTGAGCTACTAGGGAAAATGCTGGGAAAGAATGAAGACAAAAGGAGAAGGGGGCAGAGAGGACAAGATGGTTAGATAGCATCACTGACTCAATGGACATAAGTTTGAGCAAACTCCTGGAGATAGTGAAGGACATGGAAACCTGGCATGCTGCTATTCATGGGGCCACAAAAGTCCCACACAACTTAGCCAGCCACTGAACAACAACAATGTCCTAAGTATTGCATGGGGCATAGTTATACTAAAAAATTATTACTGATCTGATATTCAAATTTACTGGGCATCCATATTTTTCTTTTCTTCCTTCTTTTTTTTTTCTTATTTTTTCTTTCCTTCCTTTCTCCTCCCTTTCCCTCCCCACCCCCTTACCCCCTACTCCCATTTTCAAAATCTAAAAACCCTACAGAGGAATGGATGAAGGACAAATAAATGCATAGATGGGAAAAGCCAGATTGTAGGAACAGTGAGAGAGGAACAGTGCACCCAAATAATTCATTTCCCAAATGTTTCTGATCCATGAGGCAGGACACTGGGTTAAGGAATTCAAATGCAGGCCTTTGGGCCAGGGAGGAATGACTGAGGAATTTTGAGCAAAGATGTGAGAACATGAGATTTGTTATCTGTGGATAGTTCTCAAAGGAGACACTTTCCCTTATCACTTTCTGCCTGAACCTCTGGCTCTCTTCATTAATATTTTAAGCATTAGTCAGAACCCACTGCATACCAGGCCCTATAGGAGATACAAAGATAAATAAGACACCTCAGCTGCCCTCGAAGAGTAACACTCGAGTAGCAGAAAGTACCGGAGAAGGCAATGGCACCCCACTCTGGTACTCTTGCCTGGAAAATCCCATGGATGGAGGAGCCTGGTAGGCTGCAGTCCACGGGGTCGCTAAGAGTCGGACACAACTGAGCAACTTCACTTTCACTTTTCACTTTCACGCATTGGAGAAGGAAATGGCAACCCACTCCAGTGTTCTTGCCTGGAGAATCCCAGGGACGGGGGAGCCTGGTGGGCTGCCGTCTATGGGGTTGCACAGAGTCAGACACAACTGAAGCGACTTAGCAGCAGCAGCAGCAGAAAGTACAAAGGCTCCGGAGTTGCCTTCTGGAAACAGATAACTGGGTTCAAACTCCAGCTTTGACAGGTACTAGGTATTTCTTTGCATCAATTACTTGAGCTTTCCCCTATCTGGGAATGGTAAGTGGATTTGTCTTAAAGACGTGTCATTTCATAATCATGAAATGAATTTAAAAGTTCTTAGACTAGTGTCTAGCACCTACAAAGTATATGTAAGTATTTGGTTTTAAAAATAAGCAACCCACAAGATACCAACTAAAAGATTTTCTAAGAGACTGTGATGCAATCGCAGCAAAGAGAATACATGCCAGTATATAGGGAACAATAGGAGCAAAGATGCAGAGAATAAAGCATAAAGTGGATTTTAGGAATAGCAAATAGTTCTTAGTAAATGCTTAGAACCTTGGAGTCTGTTAAAAGGAGTCCTGAGAAACAAAACAGAAAGGAGAGATGGGTCTCCATTACAAAGGGCGTTGAATGACAGTCTAAAGAGTATGACTGTCCCACAGGCACTTGAAGACCACTGAAAGTGAGCAAGGGAGAAGCATGATATAGGGAAAGGATTGTGCCACTGTGTATACTACAGAGGAGCCTGAAGGCTGGGGACTTGATAAAATAAAGAATGCCTGTTTTCGAAGCAAGTATCAGACAGTGTGAGCAAAATGGTTTCTGCACTCATGGAGGCTACAGCCCAGCAGAGGACCAAGATGTTACACAGAGAGCCATACAAATAAGAGTTAAAAAGGAAAAGTACAGGGTTTTCAGCTTATACGGATCTAAGGTAGGTGGAGGGGCGAGAACACTGTCCTGAAGCAGGAACATCCAGCCAAGATGTAAAGATGCACAGGAAGCAGCCAACTGGGAGTGCTGGAGAGAAGAGTTTGCCAGGCAGAGGAGCAGGACAAGCACGGGCTCTGTGAGGAGGGGGACGGGCCCTTCAGACATTCTGAAAAAGGCCAACGGAGGCTGAGCATCGAAGAGCACGGAGAATGGGCCTTGAGATATGGGAGCATTAGGCAGGGTCAAGTCACTTTCCACCTTGGCTACAGTTGGTTGAGTTAGAAACCAACACTTAACCGAAAGAAAGCCTCCACTGGGCTCTCTGGGCCCCTCTGAGGCCCCTGGAGTGAGGCCAGACATCAAGTGCCTGAGACAATCAGAATCAGAGGTCCTCTCTGGCAGAGTTTGAACTTGGGACAGAGAGTGAGAAAAAGACTCAGAAAGAGAGAAACGGTAGCTGACAGATAAATACAATGCAGCTAAGTGGCAGCACAGAAATGAAGACATGGGCCAGGTAGACTTATTAAGGATCTTGGTCTTCCTCTCAAGAATAAACACTGGTGAGAAGTGATGGAAACCTGACCGAGGACCACGGAAGAAGAGATGGATTGGCAGGGGGCAGGGGAGGCGGTGGCTTTAGAAATACAGCCACAAATCCTTTGGCATTTTTCCCTCAAGTCACTTCCTGTTGAGTGTGGATTGTACTTAGCAATTTGCTTCTATTAATAACATATAGAATAGGGCAAAACTAACACTGAATGACTTACCAGATTGGGTTATAGAGAAACTTCAGCTTCTGAGTCTCCCTTCTCCCCCACCACTACCATCACCCTTCCCGATCCCTCTCCCTGCCTGTGGGGAGAAGCAAGTTGTTGTTTTAAGCACACCTATGGAAAGACCTACACGGTGAGGAACAGAAGCCTTCAGTCAACAGCCAGCAAGGAATGGAGACCTGCTGACCACCACATGAGTGCTCTTGGACATGGACTCTGTAGCCCTCATTAAGCTTTGCAGGATGGTAGCCCTGACCAACAGCTGCCAAAACCTCAGGAGAGACCAGTTTAGCTAAGCCACCTAATCCTCAGAAACTCTGCAAAATAATAAATGTGCTGTTTTAAGCTAAACTTTGGCATAACTCGCTCAGTGGCATTAGATAATAAACATAGAAAGCAATGGATGAGATTGTGTCACATGGGCAGAACTGCTAAGACTTTGCAAGGATAGCTGTTAGGCACCAGAGAAAAGAAATAAAAGGGATTCTGAGCTCTGGGCCTGGCTCACTGAGGTTCCGCTTTAGACAAGGGGAAAGTGAAAGTGAAGTCGCTCAGTCGTGTCCGACTCTTTGCGACCCCATGGACTGTAGCCTACCAGGCTTCTCAGTCCATGGGATTTTCCAGGCAAGAGTACTGGAGTGGGTTGCCATTGTGGATAAGAAGAACTCTGAAGAAGAAAGAAAACAATTTCCATTTTGAACTCAGTGACTCCAGATGCTGGTGAGCTTTTCAGATGCTGCAGAGATGTGGAAATATGGGCAGGGGGTAGAGTGGTTAGGGCTTCATTGACGGGTGTCACCTGGGCAGAGGAGAGCTCGGTAGTGGAATGTATTTCCACGGAGGGCAAGAAGAGAAGATGAAAAGAGATGAAAGGCAAATCACCAGAGGCATACACATTTATGGCCCCAACAGAGGAAAAAGAGATATAATGCTGGAAAAAAAAAAAAAAAGGTGAAGACCCTAAAGAGAGATTTGGTAAGAAGATATTTAATAGTGTCAAAAAAAAAAAAAAAAACAGAAAAATCAAGCGCAATCTCTGGAAGTTCAACCTCACAATGTACCTCTGTTTTTGGTTCACAATATAAACCTGCTCAATCCTTATTGGTGCAAGTCAACACTGGCTGCACAGATGATATCAAATGTCTGCAGCTACAGTATGGAAAACAAGATCTTGTGCTGACCTAGCAAAGCATTTTCCACCATATAAAGAAGAGGTGGCAAGAATACACAGGAGAGCCATTCAAAAAAGGTCTTAATGACCCAGATAACCATGATGGTGTAGTCACTCACCTGGAGCCAGACATCCTGGAGTGTGAAGTCAAGTGGCACTTAGGAAGCATTACTACAAACAAAGATAGTGGAAATGGTGCAATTCCAGTTGAGCTATTTCAAATCCTAAAAGAAGATGCCATTAAAGTGCTGCACTCAATATGTCAGCAAATTTGGAAAACACCACAGTTACCACAGGATTAGAAAAGACAAGTTTTCATTCCAATCCCAAAAAGAGCAATGCCAAAGAACATTAAAACTACTGTACAATTGTACTCATTTCACATGTTAACAAGGTTATGCTCAAAATCTTTCAAACTAGCAAACGTTTCAACAGTCTGTGGACTGAAACATTCCAGATGTACAAGTTGGGTTTAGAAATGGCAGAGGAACCAGAGATCAAATTTCCAACATTCACTGGATCACAGAGGAAGCAAGAGAGTTCCAGAAAAACATCTACTTCTGCTTCATTGACTACACTAAAGACTTTGACTGTGTGAATCACAACAAACTGGAAAATTTTTATGGAGATGGGAGTACCAGACCACCTTACCTAGCTCCTGATAATTCTGTATGTGGGTCAAGAAGCAACAATCAGAGCCAGACATGGAAGAACTGACTGGTTCAAAACTGGGAAAGGAGTATGTCAAGGCTGTATATTGTCACCTTGCTTATTTAACTTCTATGCGGAGTATATCATGTGAAATGCCACGCTGGATGGATCACAAGCTGGAATCAAAATTTCCGGGAGAAATATCAACAACCTCAGATATGCAGACGGTACCACTCTAATGGCAGGAAGTGAAGAGGAACTAAAGAGCCTCTTGATGAGAGTAAAAGACAAGAGTGAAAAAGTTGGCTTAAAACTCAACATTCAAAAAGCTATGATCATTTCATCTAGCCCCATCACTACGAGGCAAACAGAAGGGGAAAGAGTGGACTTTATGACAGATATTTCTTGGGCTCCAAAATCACTGCAGACAGTGACTGCAGCCATGAAATAAAAGATGCTTGCTCCTTGGAAGGAAAGCCGTGACAAACCTAGACAGCATTTTAAAAAGCAGAGACATCACGTTGCCAACAAAGGTCTGTATAGTCAAAGCTATGGTTTTTCCAGTAGTCATGTATGAATGTGAGAGTTGGACCATAAGGAAGATTGAGTGCCCAAAAATTGATGCTTTCAAAATGTGGTGCTGGAGAAGTCTCTTGAAAGTCCCTTGGACAACAAAGAGATCAAACCTGTCAATCCTACAGGAAATCAACCCTGAATATTCATTGGAAGGCCTGATACTAAAGCTGAAGCTCCAATACTTTGACTACCTGATGCAAAGAGCCAGCTCATTGGAAAAGACCCTGATGGCGGGAAAGATTGAGGGCAGGAGGAGAAGGGCCGACCAAGGATGAGATGGTTGGATGACATCACCGACTCAATGGACATGAGTTTGAGCGAACTTCAGGAGATAGCGGGGGACAGAGGAGCCTGGAGTGCTGCAATCCATAGGCTGCAAAGAGTAGGACACAACTTAGCAACTGAACAACAACAACAGCAAAAGTTTTCCCCAGGGCATTTATATATCTCTCTCAAACTGCGGCAGAAGAATGTTCATAATCATCTCTAAACAATCTGCTCTTTTCACAAGTGGGAGTTTTTCAAGTTGCACAACACAGAGGCCTTCTCATTTACCTCAGGGTTTCCACTGCAGGGATACTTGGGAGGGTTGAAGAAGCAAAGGAAAAGGTTTCCAGAACACATGCCAGGCCTCCTGGAGAGAACTATTGGGTTGGCAAAAAAGTTCATTCAGGTTTTTCTGTAACATCTTAGGAAGAAACCTAAATGAACCTTTTGGCCAACCCAATAAACATCACTCACAACAAAACAGCAGTTTCTCCAGCAGCCTCTTATTTCTGAAGCATCTCCTGCATGCTCTGCCTTTCTCTACATGCTGCTTCTTGTTAATCCACTAACTAATGACCTTCTCCACCTTCTTTTATAGCTTCGATTTACTAAAATGATCTATTGCCTCATAGTTTCTGCTTATTGCCTTCTCTTTCCACATCTCTGGCTTTCTTTCTGACAATGGGCTACCTTGTTTGCTGGTTAGTCTCTTTTCTCTCTTTTCCTTCTGAGTCTTTCTCTCCCCCTATCTCAAGTTCAAACTTCCCAAGGGAAAGGCTTTTTTGATTGGTTCAGACAGTCACAATCTGATGCCACTTCAGGCCACCTCGCAGGGGCTGTCTTTGGATCAGGTGTTGGTTCCTGGCTCAGCCAGTTGTGGCCAAGGTTGTAGGGGAGATGGACATGAGCATGGAGAATTCCCTGTCGTCTCTTTTTCCAAAAAGAGGCAGTGGACCCAGAAGCTTCTTTGAGTCTTAATGACCTCTGGCATACAAATCCCTGAAAGAGTTAATGATAAAAATGGTTTAGTAAATGCATTACTATTTAGAGAAGAGTTTTGCACAGTGTAACTTCTCCCATGACTGATATTGTGTTAAATATTTGAACTTTATTCAGATTTTATAAGGAATTTCTCAGGCAATCAGAACTTTAAGTAAACAGTTGTTCTATTAAAAAAACTTAGATTTTTAAATGCATGGAGAATTCCCTGTCGTCTCTTTTTCCAAAAAGAGGCAGTGGACCCAGAAGCTTCTTTGAGTCTTAATGACCTCTGGCATACAAATCCCTGAAAGAGTTAATGATAAAAATGGTTTGGTAAATGCATTACTATTTAGAGAAGAGTTTTGCACAGTGTAACTTCTCCCATGACTGATATTGTGTTAAATATTTGAACTTTATTCAGATTTTATAAGGAATTTCTCAGGCAATCAGAACTTTAAGTAAACAGTTGTTCTATTAAAAAAACTTAGATTTTTAAAAAGCACTTTTAAATAAAATCTTTATATTTAGAGTTTTAAAAAAAATGGTTCAAAAACTTCCTCTTCTGTGTATAGATTTGTTCTATATGGGTTTTTCCCTTTACTATTAGCTCAATTTAGCAGCAACTACCTGTAGTACTAAACCTCAAAGGAGCACACGCTGGTGGCTTACAGATGAAAAACCCAAGGTAGTGATGTAAAATTCGAGCAAGAAAGCCTTTGATACACAGAAAAGGCCTAAGCTACTTCAGCAGACTCTGCTTAACCTTAGCCAGTTAGTTCCTGCTCTTTGTGCTTGTTCATTCGTTGAGCACACTACCTGCTAGGCATTTTCCTAGTCTGATAAGGTTATAAAGATGGTCAAGACAGAAACGCTGCCCTCAGGGAGCTGTCTCCCAAGAGGGGAGGAAGGGGCTGCCTCTTCCTTCTCATCTCTCTTTGGTCTAGTTCATGCTCTCTTTCCTCCCTTCCCCTTTACTTCGTGCATCTTTGGGAAACAAGTTTGTTGATATTCAGTTTCTTCTTTCTCTGTGTTTCTTTACAGCCCTTGTCAAGGCTTCACAGAAAGCCTGACTCTGGCTCCATGAACAGGTACGAACTGAACGCGACTGGAAGAAATGGGACTGGGGAGGGAGCATGTGTTTTCATTTATGTGCCTTAACGTTGTTCAAATTATTCTAAACTTTTATTATAAACTGCTTTGTATAATAGAAAAACAAATCAAAGAAGTTCAAAAAGAAGTTTTTATCTATAAAGGAGGAAAAGAAATGAGAAGGCATGGGCAACTGTGAACAAATGGAGTGGGTAAAATTTTCCATGACCCTACTGGCAAGATTATTTTGTTTTCATTGCTTTAAAAAAGCCATCTCAAAGGAAGTATTGTGGAGTGAAGGAGGAACATACTATAATCTGCAAATGACTGGGAAAAAAATCTCTTTTGTCCTTTAGATTTGGTTGATTCTTGTAGATTGCTTTCTTATTCTTGAAATTCAGGAGACCTATTCCTCCTTCACACTATAGAAAAGTAATTGGCATGATTAAATAAGCAAGCATTTGGGAAGCTGAGATTTTAGAGGCAGGGAATGGAAAATTTGGTGGTGAGGGACCAACAGGGCATGGTCTCTTAGATGTGTGAGCTTCCTGTAATGTGGAATGCGTACGTGTAAAATCACCAGTCACTACATTTGCAATAACTTAATAACATGACCGTTCCTCCACCCCATCCTCCTTCCCCACACCAAGTTCTAGTTTCACTCTGGGCTACTTACTGTAAAGCTTCACAAAGAAAGAAGGAAGTAAACCTACCGAGGAGGCAGCAACGTGTTCCTCAAACCACATTCTTAACCTGATGAAAGCTTCTTTTATCATCTTTATTAGTAGTGCTACATGGTTCAGAGTGGATGGCCCAGATCTTACATTTAATCATCTCTTTGTCCCCTGAATCTTCCAAAGTTATTAATAATTATTCAGAATCTCACTGGGGTAGAGTTAGCAGGCAAAAACAACCCTAACCAGGGTCAGCTTCATTCTGCCCCAAGACTGTATCTGGTCCCTCACCTGAATTAAAAAGGAAGTAAAATATGTGATATTTCAGTCACCAGGTCCTTTCCAATGTCAGGGAAGCAATGAGAGCTCCTGTTTATGCTATTCCTGCTAAAAGGTCTCCGTGTGTGTAACACCTAGTGGGATCAGTTCCCGGCTCCCTAAAAACAACTACAGCTGCAGGGGAGAGGCAGCAGCTGGCCGGGGGTGGGGGATTGTGTGTGTGTGTGGGGGGGGCGGGTTGCAGGGGAGAGACACCGGCAATCTCCAGCAGAGCACCAGGGGTAACAGCGGAGATAATTGTGTTTGAGGAAACTGATAGGATCTGGAGAAAAACCAAAGCTTAATACCTTGTCCATCATTCCTCTGAAAAATTAGGAAATAGCAAAAGTAAGCAAATTGCTGCTTGAGTAGTGACTAAGGGAAGAAGGAAACTCGGGGCCTATAGCATTGTTCTAAGGCACCTCCTGGATCCCAAACTGGGCTTGGAACCAAGCCAGTTAAAGGCAGCTAGGTCTGTGCCAATGGTTAAGTTAGTAATAATTCAGAATAATGTTACACCCTTAGACAGATTCAAAGTGGCATTTTAAACGCTATTCAGTTAGCAGAGCCCTAAGAGAAGGCAAACCATGAGCATGTAAATATTTTAATTAAAGCTGAATATGAAACTCACTGTGCTTAATATTGAACCTGAGACTGTTATCACCCACTGCTTTAATCTTAAGTTCTGACAATGGTAAACGTGAGTAGCTAGTGAGAATGTGATGGTAAGATAATTGTGTTTGAGGAAACTGATAGGATCTGGAGAAAAACCAAAGCTTAATACCTTGTCCATCATTCCTCTGAAAAATTAGGAAATAGCAAAAGTAAGCAAATTGCTGCTTGAGTAGTGACTAAGGGAAGAAGGAAACTCGGGGCCTATAGCATTGTTCTAAGGCACCTCCTGGATCCCAAACTGGGCTTGGAACCAAGCCAGTTAAAGGCAGCTAGGTCTGTGCCAATGGTTAAGTTAGTAATAATTCAGAATAATGTTACACCCTTAGACAGATTCAAAGTGGCATTTTAAACGCTATTCAGTTAGCAGAGCCCTAAGAGAAGGCAAACCATGAGCATGTAAATATTTTAATTAAAGCTGAATATGAAACTCACTGTGCTTAATATTGAACCTGAGACTGTTATCACCCACTGCTTTAATCTTAAGTTCTGACAATGGTAAACGTGAGTAGCTAGTGAGAATGTGATGGTCTGCTTAACCAAAAAAAAAAGCATTTTTGAAATCACCCAAGGCTAAGATTATTAACAATTCTAAGAGCAATAACAAAAGTTATGAATCTTGGTTTACAAATTCTAGAAAAATATTGTTTGTCTGTCCTTTGATTTTATGAGGCAATTTTGAAAAACATCAATCAAAGACCTGCACTGAATTGCCAGGTGTGAAGACAGAGTATGATGGGAAATCCAGATGGTCAAACCATCAGCAGAGTTTTTATATTTGTGATTGGTAGAGAGGAGGAGGCCTATGTTTGAAGTACAACAGATGGGAAATGCCAACTTCATCACTTAAAGTATTATCCTCACTCCCTCCCCACAATCTGGAAACGAATGATGATGTTGCTCTGTTTAAAGACAGCAGTCCTTTTCTAGATGAGGGGCGACTTAACAGGCCCCTTTAAGTACCCTTACACACCTCTTTAGCTTAAGATGTCACCATCACTATCTCCATTAGTTAATAATAAGAGGAGTGACTGCCAGTCATTAAAAAATAACAATCTTAGTAGAAATTTGAAAATTATGTACATATTTTGCAATTCTGAAAGGCAAAAATGAAAAAATATTTTTAATGATGAATGATCAGGTAACAAAATGTGTAAACTAACACACACACATGTGTGAATGCAGCCATACTTGAGCAATATTTACATTTTTAAGTAGCAGGGAGGAAAAATGATACTTTGAAATGATTAGGCATCTTAATTTTGGAAAATACTACAAGCTTAAAGAGATCTAATTGGTATCTCAACCAGCTCCCCCCCCCCTCTTGCCTTAGGTAGGTAGTAGCAAACAGAGTTATTTAAGGTCATGTAACTCGATGGACGTGAATCTGTGAACTCCGGGAGTTGGTGATGGTGTGCTGCGATTCATGGGGTCGCAAAAGAGTTGGACACGACTGAGCGACTGAACTGAACTGAACTGAACCAATAATGATCATAGCAAACACCCTATTCTGACAACACAGGAAAAGACTACACAGGGACATGACCAGATAGATAGTCAATACCGAAATCAGATTGATTATATTTTTTGCAGCCAAAGATAGAGAAACTCTATACAGTCAGCAAAAACAAGACCGGGAGCTGACTATGGCTCAGATCATGAACTCTTTATTGCCCAATTCAGACTTAAATTAAAGAAAGTAGAGAAACCCACTAGACCATTCACATATGACCTAAAATAAATCCCTTACAATCACACACTGGAAGTGACAGATTCAAGGGATAAGATCTGATAGACAGAGTGCCTGAAGAACGATAGAGAGAGATTCGTGACATTGTACAGGAGGCAGTGATCAAGACCATCCCCCAAAAAAAACCAATGCAAAAAGGCAAAACAGTTGTCTGAGGAGGCCTTAAAAACAGCTGAGAAAATAAGAGAAGAAAAGGCAAAGGAGAAAAGGAAAGATATACCCATTTGAATGCAGAGTTCCAAAGAATAGCAAGGAGAGATAAGAAAGCCTTCCTCAGTGATCAGTGCAAAGAAATAGAGGAAGACAATATAAAGGGAAAGACTAGAGATCTCTTCAAGAAAATTAGAGATACCAAGGGAACATTTCATGCAAAGATGGGCACAATAAAGGACAGAAATGATGTGGACCTAACAGAAGCAGAAGATAGTAAGAAGAGGTGGCAAGAATACACTGAAGAACTATCCAAAAAAGATATTCATGACCCAGATAACCATGATGGTGTGTGATCACTCACTAGAGCCAGACATCCTGGAAGGGAAGTCAAGTGGGCCTTAGGAAGCATCACTATGAACAAAGCTAGAGGAGGTGATGGAATTTCAGTTGAGCTATTTCAAATCCTAAAAGATGATGCTGTGAAAGTGTTGCATTCAATATGCCAGCAAATTTGGGAAACTCAGCAGTGGCCACGGGACTGGAAAAGGTCAGTATTCATTCCAATCCCAAAGAAAGGCAATGCCAAAGAATGCTCAAACTACCACACAATTGCACTCATCTCACATGCTAGCAAAGTAATGCTCAAAATTCTCCAAGCTAGGCTTCAACAGTACATGAACCATGAAATTCCAGATGTTCAGGCTAGATTTAGAAAAGGCAGAGGAATCAGAGATCAAATCACTGACATCTGTTGGATCATTGAGAAAGCAAGAGAGTTCCAGAAAAACATCTACTTCTGCTTCATTGACTACGCCAAAGCCTTTGACTGTGGATTACAACAAACTGAAAAATTCTTCAAGGAATGGGAATACCAGACCACGTTACTGGTGAGAAATCTGTATGTCTCCTGAGAAATCTGTATGCAGGTCAGGAAGCAACAGTTAGAACTGGACATGGAACAACAGACTGTTTCCAAATAGGGAAAGGAGTACGTCAAGGCTGTATATTTTCACCCTGCTTGTTTAATTTATATACAGAGTACATCATGAGAAATGCTGGGCTGGATGGAGCACAAGCTGGAATCAAGATTGCTAGAAGAAATATCAATAACCTTAGACATGCAGACGACATCAGCCTTATGGCAGAAAGTGAAGAAGAACTAAAGAGCCTCTTGATGAAAGTGAAAGAGGAAAGTGAAAAAGCTAGCTTAAAACTCAACATTCAGAAAACTAAGATAATGGCATCCGGTCCCATCACTTCATGGGAAATAGATGGGGAAACAACAGAAAAAGTGATTGACTTTATTTTTTTGGACTCCAAAATCACTGCAGATGGTGACTGCAGCCACCAAATTAAAAGACACTTGCTCCTTGGAAGAAAAGTTATGACCAACCTAGACAGCATACTAAAAAGCAGAGACATTACTTGGCCAACAAAAGTCCATCTAGTCAAGGCTATGGTTTTTCCAATAGTCATGTATGGATGTGAAAGTTGTACTATAAAGAAAGCTGAGTGCCGAAGAATTGATGCCTTTGAACTGTGGTGTTGGAGAAGACTCTTGAGAGTCCCTTGGACTGCAAGGAGATCCAACCAGTCTATCCTAAAGGAATTCAGTCCTGAATATTCATTGGAAGGACTGATGCTGAAGTTGAAGCTCCAATACTTTGGCTACCTGATGTGAAGAACTGACTCACTGGAAAAGACCCTGAGGCTGGGAAAGATTGAAGGCAGGAGGAAAAGGGGACGACAGAAGATGAGATGGTTGGATGGCATCACTGACTCAATGGACACAAATTTGAGTAAGCTCCAGAAGTTGGTGATGGACAGGAAAGCCTGGCGTGCTGCAGTCCATGGGGTTAGAAAGAGCCAGGCACGACTGAGCAACTGAACGGAACTGAACCAATAATGGAGAAAGAGAAAGGAACACAGTATCATCAAACATCAAATTCTTGGCAGTTCGTTTTGTCTGTCTTTAAGTTTTGACTCCACTTAGATTACTCCTAAAATAGAGGAACAGTATGTCCATGCAGTCCAGGGGGTCACAAAGAGTCAGACACGACTGAGCGACTGAACTGAACTTTTGAGGAAAATAGAGGAAAAAACTACCCCACCCATGAAGCAGCTGAATTAAAAGAAAATATAAATTGACCTTTAAAAATATTTTGAATTAAAATTCTTTGGAAATGGATGATATAAATATAAGATTGGCTAATGTTCAAAACTGTTTATAATTTTTCTTTATTTTGCTTGAAGTAATTATTTATCTCAAAATGAAACCACAGTTATTTGTAAAGATGATGCTTTCTGGCTCTCAACTTGGGAATATTTGCCAGAAAATAACTGAGGTACACACTCAGTCAACACGCTGGGGGAAGGCAGCCAGGAGCAGGCTTTGTCTCTGTAACCAATCTCAGCTACATTGCTCTTCCTCTAAGGAAAAATCTGCCTCACTTTCATTTCAGTAGAGTCTTATCAGATTGTTTGAAAAATCTTACAAATTAACCAAAAGATAAACACCATATAACATAAATGATCAAAAAATTATAAGTAATTTTTAAATGGACAATGATTATTTGAAAGAATGTTTAACTTCATTAAGAAGTTAACTCAAAGGAGTTAAAATAATAAATATGAGGTACTATTTTTCGCTTGTCAAATTGGCAAAAATCTTTAAATAATATCTAATGGTGGGAAATTATATAAAAATATGTACAACGGTGTATATAAACTGCTAGTATAAATTGAGCCAAGCTTTCTGAAGGAATATATGTATATGTATAGGTTTTAAAGCCTTTAAAAGAGTACATATTCTTAGAGCAACTAGATATCTAGAAATTAATCTAAGGAATCATTATAGATGTTGATATAGTTTCAAGTATGGTCAATACAGAGCTACATACATTGTCCAGAACTTGGAGGCAGCCTAGATGTCCAACAATAAAGAATTTTTTCAATTTTTATAAAACAATCATATGACAGAACATTATGTAGAGGGAGAAGGATACGTAATGTTCACAATGCACGAGAAGATTTCAACACTACTTATTACATTATTTCAGTTTTGTATTCATGTACCCAAGATAATAGAAAACAAATCATGCTGCTGCTGCTAAGTCGATTCAGTCGTGTCTGACTCTATGCAACCCCACAGACGGCAGCCCACCAGGCTCTGCCATCCCTGGGATTCTCCAGGCAAGAACACTGGAGTGGGTTGCCATTTCCTCCTCCGGGTTATCTCTGGAAACTGGAATTATTGTTGGTTTTTATTTGTTTCTTATTGTTTACCTGTCTCTTCTATAATCCTCTTGCTACTATTCTCTAAAAACAATTGCTTGAGATATAATTTATATATCATACAATTCAGAGAAGGCAATGGCACCCCACTCCAGTACCCTTGCCTGGAAAATCCCATGGAAGGAGGAGCCTGGTTGGCTGCAGTCCATGGGGTCACTAAGAGTCAGACACGACTGAGTGACTTCCCTTTCACTTTTCACTTTCATGCACTGGAGAAGGAAATGGCAACCCACTCCCGTGTTCTTGCCTGGAGAATCCCAAGGGCGGTGGAGCCTGGTGGGCTGCCATCTATGGGGTCGCACAGAGTCGGACACGACTGAAGTGACTTAGCATATCATACAATTATGATTTACTTCTACAATCAAGAAAAAAACATAAAATTATTCTTAGCAATTGAGTTAAAGCTTTGAGAGGCAAACATTTCATTAATATTTCATTTCCCACTTTGTACAACATGTTGCATCTCAGAGCACCTTTACCTTACACAGGGTCTTCTAGCCAAGTGGACCTCACTACAGATGGACAACTAATGATGTGTTCCTGCCACAGTGCAAGTAATTAAATCTTGTTGGTGTCTTTGCTCCCTCTTACCAGAAATTACACTATGAATAAGACAGCAGAATAGCCTTAAAGTCCTAAATATACATCATGTCCCTCTTTCTGACACACTGTGGGTCTTCATAGAATGACTCATACCCAGCATGACTCATACCAAGAGAGATGGCATCCATTACATCAAGGATTTACAGCTACAAAGAGGTACAAAACTTGGGCAGCTACATACAACTGAATAATGCAATTTCTAATGTTTACTTTATCTTCCATTAACACCAAAAAAAAGTACCTTCTTAAATGTGAATAAAATTTGCATTCAGAGACATCTAAAATACTGGCCAATTCCTCACAGAAAAGACCACAGTGATGCTGGGAACACTGAAGAGGGGAGTTGGGGGCAGTTCGCAAGCTTTTGGTTGCCAGGGGACACTTACCATCTGTGGGTTGAGGAAACTGAATGCTCTCAAGCGGATGGCGGAAAGAGCCAAAGTGCTGGAAAACAAGGGTCAGTACAAGGGTTAAGTGAAAGTGAAATTACGCTGACCCAGAAATGCAAATCAATGGGCCTTAGCTCTCCGCAGAACTCGAGGTGCCCAAACACTCCATTGTTTCTTCGGATTACCTAGTGTCCCAAGAGAGGCTCAGTGACTCACAGAAAAGAGATGAAATGCAGAGGGAAACAGCAGGCAGTGGCAGAATCTAATTTTATTTGAGAAGCATCTCCACAGTTTATAGTGGCCTTCTCATAGGGAAGAAAAACGCAGTTTTGAAGTTTTGTTCCCTTTCTTTGTACTGCGTTTACTACCGTTAGTAGGCCAAATTCAAAGCTCAAAATCAGAAGTGATTTTAAAACTGAAAGCTAACCAATCATAAGAGTAAGAAGAGACACAAGCTTAGACATTTATAATGCTCATCTCCATTTTGTTCTACCAAGTTGCCTAGTGTGCAGGCCTTCTGGTTGCTGACAGCCTCCTGAAATATAAATTTCAGGTAAGTAGCATCATGGTTCTCATCTCTAATAGAATTAGGAGGGAGCGGGGGAAGGGAAGATGGAGGAATGGAGAAAAGGAGTCAGTGAAGGGAAGAGAGACAGGCGATAAGTTAAAGAAAAAATGAGTACAAATTTACAAGAAAAGGAACAGAACTGAAGGTCAGATAGAGACCTACAGTGAGGGTGTAAAACAAGGAACAAGGTAGGGACACTTAGCAAAGGGTTACAAACATGGGTGGCGGGCCAAAGGGCCCAGGCTTGAATCTAGGCTTCCAGCTTGACATCTGGGTGACTTGGCAAGTTACTTAACCTCCTGAGGGACTGTTAAGAGGGATTAAATTTGAGAATGAACAAAGTACCTGGAATGGGGCAGGAGCCCAGTGAATCTTCAGTGACCACAAGCTCAACTGTCAGCCCCTTCCTGTCCCAGAGGGAAGAGTGAGCCAGACTCCCAATCTCGACCCTCCTCTGTCCCCACACCTGACCATTTAGAGTTCTAGCCACACACTAAAGACAGGAGACACTGAGCTTTTGAGTTGAAATCTCGGTTCTGTCACTTGCTGGCTGTTAGTGCATTAATTCATGCAACAAATACTCATCAACTGTTTGCTGTCTTCAGGTTCTGAACTAAGATTTGGGAAATGCAAACAGACATGGCCCTTGCCCTCATGCACCTTACAGACTCATGAGACAACCAGATATCAGTCCAATAATAAAGCAAATAAATATAAGATGAACACTATGGAGGAGAACCACACAATGCAAAAAAAAGTACACACAAGTCCCTTGAAGAAGACACTATTGAGCTGAGCTTTGTCAGCTGAGTGGGTATCAACCTAGGCTCTGAAAGAGATGGTAAGAACATTCCAGGCTGAGGGAACAGCTAGCTGGCTCAAGGCCCAGAAAATGAGGAGACTGGGTTGCCACATGGGGCCAGGCCAGGAGGGCATGGTAAGCCTGGTTAAGGACCCTGGTCTCTAACAGTGAACAGAAGTAGCATTGGAGGATTTTTAATCAAAAAAATCACATGATAATATGTGACTTTTTAGAAGACCACTTAAGCTTAGTATTGGGACTAGATTTGAGGAGGTCTACTTTAGACCACTGGGGAGGCTCCTGAGCTGTCCATGGAGGGCAGATGGTGGCTGACTGAAATGGAAGTCAACAGGGAGTCCACGGGTGGACACGATCTCCACAAGACCTGGAAGCTGGGTTATTGAGAGAGGATTTCTCACTGGAGGAACTGGATGCTAAAATTTTCACTCACCAAGACAGGGAGTGCTGGGAGAATGCCAACCTGGAGGAGGCTTGCTCATAGGTTTGGTTTTCAACATATTTATCTAGGGGTCCATGGGGAAGCCATTTAACCCCTCTAAGCCTTGGAATTCCTTGTGAGGATTAAATGAGATCATATGTTGAGTGTTTGGCACAGGGCAGATGCCAAGGAAATGGTAGCTAGTGTGTTACTGGGACCTCAGACAGGAAACATGAAGCAGGTTTGCCTCAGCCCTTCCACAGAGGGAAGCCTTCCACTTCACAGCTCACATGGCATCCTTCTTGATACGATATATGATCCACACACACATGATCCTAAAGCAGAAAGTCCCATTCGAGCACAAAGTAAATCAGGATCCTTGGATCACGCTGGGGAGGTACTCACATTTATTTATCAGGAAATTCCTTTATCTGCCCCCTTTTTTAAGTTATTAGGAAAAGTGAAGTTCTGAGACTTGTATACACAGTACTTTCTTTTTCACCTCTTGCCTACATGGGATGGTTCAATTGATGAACTTTTAGGATAAATATATCTGTTTGATAAATACTTCTTAAGCATCACCTTTATGTATGAACTAGAGAATATAAAGATAAATGAAACCCCTTCCTGTTCTTAACTCATTGGAAAAAAAACCCTGATGCTGGGAAAGATTGAGGGCAGGAGGAGAATGTGGCAACAGAGGATGAGATGGTTGGATGGCATCACTGACTCAATGGACATGTTGTTGTACAGTCACTTAGTCATGTCCAACTCTCTGCAATCCCATGGACTGCAACATGCCAGGCTTCCCTGTCCTTCACCATCTCCTGGAGCTTGCACAACCTCGTGTCCACTGAATCGGTGATGCCATCCAACCATCTCATCCTCTGTCATCCCCTTTTCCTCCTGCCCTCAACCTTTTCCAGCATCAGGGTCTTTTCTAATGAGTCAACTCTTCACATCAGGTGGCCAAAGTATTGGAGCTTCCATATCAGTCCTTCCAATGAATATTCAGGATTGATTTCCTTTAGGATGGACTGGTTTGGTCTCCTTGCAATCCTAGGGACTCTCAAGAGTCTTCTCCAATGGACGTGTTTGAGCAAACTCTGGGAGATAGTGAAGGACAGGGAAGCCTGCTGTGCTGCAGACTTTTTGCATGGAATTGCAAAAGTCAGACACAACTGAGTGACTCAACAACAACAACGAATTCTTTGTTCTTAAGGAGTTTGAGGTCCAGGAGGAGTCACAGGTACCCATTGAAATGCCAAGAGGAAGTGTATGATAACAAATAGTGGGAAGCAAGACTCAAGTCTAGAAATAGCACACCTTCAGTTTCAAATTAAAATCTGAAATGTAAGTGCTGCTTTCAAATGCTAAGCCAGTCCCACGTGGTGAAGGGTACCATTTAAGTTTGGAATCTGGAAAGCCAGCTGGATGAATATTGTCCCAACCCGTGGCAGAAGAGAAGACAAAGATACTATCTGGTATAAATATAATAAACATAGACAGCCAAAATTCACAATTAGAATGAATTTTGGGAAGAGGGGTTCGGGGGACATCTTAAGTGCTAAATCTAAAGAAAAGGAGTATTTTTACAGTGAAAGATTTTCTACAACATCAAATTAGAAAACTATTTGTATGGTCAGGGAAGGGATGGATATTATGTCACATGGTTGACACCCATGGTTTTTCCTCATAAAGGTAACTTGAAAAAGATCCACAAAATTCTGCCCAGCACTGGATCTGCTGCTACCCAGCTTCCAGTGTCAGTTGTCTCTAGAACAGCAAACTCAAGGAGCGAGCTTACCTGTTAAGTTCATGTACTTTGTAAAATGTCCTCTGAAATTTAAATTAAAACCCATTCTTCAGTAGTGGTCTTTCTTTTCACCTACATAGCAATTTAAACATGCCATTTATTTTCTGTCTGCCATGAGACTGGGAAACTAGGCATTATTAAACATAAAGCAAAGTTAATTCCAGGCGTTCCATAAATCAAAACTATCCCTAGAACATTTTTGCAACAGGAAACTTGAGAGTGAGTTCCAGAGAGTTCACTTTCCAGATGGTCTCTTCCTCCAATAACTGAAATGCTTAAAGCCTGAATATTCACTGAATTGCTTGAAGTCAGAGTCTAGACTTTGCCTAATAGGTTTAGTCAGCTAGTCTACAGAGTGAATCCAAAACAAGTTCTTAAGTTTACACTTCCCCCTTTAGCAGGCTGGTTGCCTTTACTTAGAAAAAGTAATTCCATTAGTGGCAAAAGCAGTGTCCAACACATTTTCTAAGACCTGACTCACACGTCACCTCCATCACTTCCTCATTGGTCTTTATACACAACTCATTTGGAGTCTCTGTCACGTTGGATGAAAATTTTTTCCTGGTGCCATCTGCTCTTCAACACTATGAGTTCCTCAAGGGAAAGGACAAGGGGATATGTGTTATTGTGATGTAATACCTGACATATAGTAGACATAGTCAAACAGGAGAAAAACTCAGAAATACATTCAGAGGGACAAGTGGTCCAGAGAAATAATGAAATTGCACCCTTCCGTAGGCATACACAGACAGGAGGGCAATGAAAGCCACTGGGGTTATGGTGCCACATCCAGGACCAGGTGCCACATCCAGGTGCCACATCCAGCTCGAGAAAGCTGGAGGCCAAGCTAAGCCCCAGGCTTGAGGACCTGTTCTTGCTGCCTGCAGTCCATCTCTTTGAAGGTGATTTTGCCTTACTATTTCCTCTTGGGTCTGGCTCAGTGGTCAAGGGGATGGAACAATTCCAGAAGCTAGGTGTGTTGTCTAAGGCAAGTCTAGGCTCCCACCCAAGTAATACAAACATGGCAGGGGCTTGAGGACCTTGCTGTTGGCTTCTGTTTGTTGAGTTTTAACAGGGAGTGTGGAGGGGAAGGGTTTTAATGCCAAAAGTGCCTCGTAAACTAACAACACAGTCTCTGAATGGGCTACGTGCTTCAGGAGTAAATCTAGTTGCACAACCCCCTGGAGATACACCATGAAGCTGCATCAATCCCATTGGGAAAAAGCCTTTATCAAAGCAGGAAGCAGGTTATAAATTCTATACCCAAACAGGAGTTCAAATGAAAATCCTACATCTTTTGACTCAGAGGCTTTTCAAAGGAAATGTGTATCTTTGTAAACTCTCCTGGGAGCTGTTTTTATAACATGATTTTTAAAGCAATCTTTTAGATTAGACATGAATAAACAGCACCAGAAATGTTGCATACACTATTTTGATTACTAATTTTAGTCTTCACGTTCATAAAGTTAAATTCTTAATTCTATGAGCAGATACTCTTGAGACACTTTTCTTCATTTTAAAAATCAAGAATCAACAAACCTCAGAGCTCAAAGGGACCTCATCAGCCATGTGGTCCAATATACACAACTGGACTCTTTGCTTTGCAGAAGTAGAAAGAATCATGTTTTGCCCTGTCAAGAGACAACTTGTGTACTGACATGAATCCAATAAGTAGGGTTTGATTACAGATTACTGAAGACAGTATTCCCCCAAAAGTGTTTCCTATAAAATTAGAGACTTCTGAGGTAAAATTTTTTTAAGATTCTGTGATCAAATAAGTTTTATAACTACAGGACTAAACAAAGCTTTAAAAAGCTCTTTTTGTTTTGATTCTAAATTGTCAGACTTATAAGACTTGTCAGACTTATCAGAACTTTTCAGATACCAATATATACATCATGAATATCCAAGAAGGAGATAAAGTATATGACACGAAGGACCCCAAAACTCCTCTTCTCTCCAGGAATATCCACAGTGTCAGAGAATGTCAGTGAGCAGTGGAACACTGCTTAGAAAAGCTGCCTACAAAGTTTTCAGCTATAATGAACATCTGTGATTTGTAGTAGCTACTGGTTCTATTCACAGAGATAGAATGTAAATTTGTTCCTGAGCATTCCTGCTCCTGCTGCTGCTAAGTCCCTTCAGTCATGTCCAACCTCTGTGAGACCCCAAAGATGGCAGAGAATGTCAGTGAGCAGTGGAACACTGCTTAGAAAAGCTGCCTACAAAGTTTTCAGCTATAATGAACATCTGTGATTTGTAGTAGCTACTGGTTCTATTCACAGAGACAGAATGTAAATTTGTTCCTGAGCATTCCTGCTCCTGCTGCTGCTAAGTCGCTTCAGTCATGTCCAACCTCTGTGAGACCCCAAAGATGGCAGTCCACCAGGTTCCCCCATTCCTGAGATTCTCCAGGCAAGAACCCTGGAGTGGGTTGCCATTTCCTTCTCCAATGCATGAAAGTGAAAAGTGAAAGTGAAGTCACTCAGTCATGTCTGACTCAGCGACCCCATGGGCTGCAGCCTACCAGGCTCCTCCGTCCGTGGGATTTTCCAGGCAAAAGTATGGGAGTGGGGTGCCATTGCCTTCTCCCTGAACATTCCTAGTCAATGCAAAAAGCACTAATCACAAGATAACAATCACATAAAAACTTCTGGGCATTCATCAGGTGAAAACAGTTGTCCCAGGAGCACCAGCTATTTATGGTACTTGAAAGATATGGCCCCTCAGGTGTCTTCATAAACAGGATCAGGATGACGTCCTCAGCGACACCCCCTTCAGTGCATAGAGTTTATAGGCAATCTGATAAGACCCTTTTCTGGACACAGATGGCATGCTGCCACCATGCAGTTCAGAAGAAGCAGTGTTATAAGAAATCACACCATGTTTCACATGTTCATAGCATTCAACTGACTAACTTAACCTAAGACTCTAGCCACGCTCTGCCGATAACCAACCATGCCTGTCTCCAAGGGTGAATCATTTGCCTACTCAGGTCTTGAACTTGATGGCCCCTGCAGTCTAGCTTTAAAGTTCTAGAAGTCTATAGGGTTTATTACTTCATCTTTCAGAAAAGCGTCAAGTTTCCAGTCTACTTTGAAAGCATGAATTCATCCTGGTAGGTATGTGTACCTTCAGTAGCTTACACTCATGAAAGAAAGGAAGTGAAAGTGAAGTCGCTCAGTCGTGTCGGACTCTTTGCTACCCCATGGACTGTAGCCTGCCAGGCTCCTCCATCCATGGAATTTTCCAGGCAAGAACAGTGGAGTGGGTTCCCATTTCCTTCTCCAGGGATCTTCCTGACCCAGGGATCAAACCCGGGTCTCCCACATTGCAGGCAGACTCTTTACCATCTGAGCCACCTGGGAAGCCCAAGTTACACTCATAGGGGATGTATTTAACAAATCACCAAAACCTTAAGCCATGATAATGATCAGACACATGGCAATGTGTCAGAAATCTGGAAGAGCCAGAAGAAAAGAATAGAAGAGGGAGAATACCAAAACTAATTTAATCTACCCGAGCATTTTCCTTCAAATCCCTAGTTTCTTTCGGAGACTGTAATAATGATGGAAATAATACTCTCAATAATTTACTCTAAACCAGCCTATAAATTCTCAGGAAATAATAATAGTAGTAGTAGCAGTAGAAGCAGTAGCAGCAAACACTTATTTGGTGCTTCCTATCTACTAGGCCTATTATGGGCCACACATAACTATTCTTTAAATGCTCGCAATAACTCCAAAAGGTACAAATGAGGAAATTGTGACTCCGAGGGGTTGGATAACTTGCCTAAAATCCTGTGAATAGGGGCAGCAGATCCAGAACTGGAGCCCCTTCTGGAGCTGAGTTTTGACCAGCCCATACAGCTGCCTCTGGCACCTGTGGTCAGAGATGGCCCCTGTCTGCCAGGAGGCCTCACTCTAGCTAGATCCTGGATGGTAGACAGAGCATCTTCCTCTTAAGTCTTTGCTGAAGAAAAGATGTTCTAAGAAAGATGTTCTAAGCAGATTTGTAAATGTAGAGAATAATAAAGGTTTTAATGACAGATGACTGTCACCCAAATATTAATGCGACAGAAAACAATGCTGTAGCTCTCTTGAAAAGCAAAAGGTGGCTTTCACTGTGACACTCAGCAGATATTACATCATTTGGGAAAACTTGACCAAACAGACCACCCAAAAAGGCAACAGAGTTCAGACTGCAAGAAGGCAAACTGCCCTAGGGAATGAAGGCAGGCCCTGGTCCCTCCCGGGTCCCCAGGCTGTCTTCCTCTTGGTTAATATAAAATACTGAGGGTTTTGCCCAACGTCGCCTCTTCCTTCCAGCCCTGCTCCTTCCTCTCCCAATACCCATTTTCTTGTTTGTTGGAAAGGTAAGAGAGGAACATATTCTGGATAGTCTAGCGCCACTCCAACATAAAATCACACGCTGTCATCACACTCCAAGATTGATATCTCTGACTTCTCATTACCTTTCATCAGAGGATCTCAAATCGCTTTTCAAACAGTTATGAATTTCTTATGTACTTTCCTAAGAGCTGAAAGTAGAAACACAACGATTCTGTCTTATTCCCTAAACTACCACCACGTCTCTTGAAATTCTCAATCCAAACACATACACACATATGCATGTGCAGAGAGAGACTTTTCCTAAATGGTGACAAAGCTATGGAATTATTCACATCCTGTCCCCTGCTCACAATAGGGTGGGCCCCGTCATCTGTATACTATAAGCGTTAATAATGACGTCAAGTTTTCTGCACATCATTAATCAAGGGAGAATTCATTTCCTTTTGTGAAGTTCCCTGTCTCCTTTTATTAATATGTCTCCTCTGAGTCACCCCATATCCTGACTTCACAAAATCCTGACTTCACTTCATCCTTTTCTCATCTCCCAGCTGACAGTGTGGTGCTGCCTCCATAAAGAAAACTGTGCATTTCAGAATTGGGTGAATTGGTTCTTCAAAGTTGGCTACTTTCAAAGTGAATGCAACTAGCTTGGCTCTTGAGAATGAATTACAAACTCATCACGGTCATTGTCCTAATGGATACGGACAACCAAGAGCCTGAGTTTTAGCCGAACTTGCTTAGCTGCTGCTGCTTCTCCGGTTTCTCCCCTACCTGATGTGTTAAGTTAAGGCCTGGGAGTAACCTGAGACTGCTGCTGTCTCAATATCCACTGTGGCTTCCTTTTAGAGCCCACTCCCAAATCCAACATCCAGCCCCAGAGGCTCCACCCGGCCTAAGGGGCAGCTCCAGGCCATTTCAAGGTGGTCCCTGAAAGATGGAGCTGTACTTCTTGTGCAGCAGACCACAGGGCCAGGAAAGCCCCTTGAGGCCCACAACTTCACATCACCTTTCTTAAGAAGCCATTATATAGCTTATTGTTCTCTACAGTGAGCAGAATAATCTGGAAAGCAGATTTTTATTTCTTCAGCTGTGATCTATAAGATTTAGGGTTTCATCACCTGTTATTTCCCAGTTCTCTTTCTAGCAAAGTCATGATTTAAAGTTATTCCCACCCTGCTTTAGGCATCATATTAGAATCCCCGCCCTCAGACTTGCCTGGTGGTGCAGTGGGTAAGAATCTGTCTGCCAGTGCATGGGACATGGGTTCGATCCCTGGTCTGGGAAGATTCCACATCCTGTGGAGCAGCTAAGCCCATGCACCACAACTGCTAAGCTTGTGCTCTAGAGCCCGGGAGCCACAGCCACTGAAGGCCCCGTGCCCTAGAGCCACACACTGCAACTACTGAGACTAAGTACTAAGTACTGCAACTATTGAAGCTCGAGTGCCTAGAGCCTATATTCTGCATCAAGAGAAGCCATGAGAAGTCAGCACACCCCAACAAAGAGTAGCCCCCACTCGCCACAGCTAGAGAAAACCCTTCCAAAAATAAAGACCCAGTGCAACCAAAAATAAAAATAATAAATAAACTTAAAAAAAAAAAGAATCCCTGCCTTCACCTTTTCAAGGAAGGGGAGTGGGACTCTGATGAGACCTTGCCAGGCCTGACTCGAGTTCTTCTGGATGTCCCTGCACCCATCTGGATATGCATTATGTCTCATTGTTTTTCTTCCGTTCATTCAACCTACTAACACACTGCTAACCTAGTGTGTACCAGGCTTCAGGCTGGAGACAAAGTTATGAACAAAGTAAACAAGGGCCCCGCTCTCTTGAAGCTGCAATCTCGAGGGCAAATGGCAAACAATCAGACAAAGAGCTGCATTATTGCAGAGTTGAGATTTCTAGAAAAGTATAGGAAGTCACAAAGGAGCATAACAGGCAACTCTAGTGGAGACTATCATGAAGAGCATTTGACAGCCCACCTGCCGTGAACAATAGCCCCCATAGGTGTGGGCCACAGTCAGGGTGTGCTTCTCCTTGCCTTCCCAGTCTGGTGAGGATTCCCTAAAAGAAAAGCAACATCATTCAGGGTTTGCATCAGAGAGAACTCTAACTCAGCATCCTTGTTTGTTTTGAGACCCAAAGGGCTTCAGGAGTCTGCAAGAAGCAGGATCACCTGTCACACAACTCCAGGGCTATCCTTGCAGCTACTTACTGACAGATCTCACATCTTCTAAGTAAGATCTTTAATTCAGTGGAAGAAAATGTGAGCAACTGTGGATCTTTCAGAGCCTCTTTCACCACTTCTCTCCCATTTCTGCAATATAGGGGGAAGTGGGAGGTGCAGACTACTGGGTATAAGACATGTTCATGGATGGATTATACAGCATGGGCAATGTAGCCAATATTTTGTAATAACTGTAAATGGAGTATAACCCTTAACTACTATACAAAAATAGAATTTTTAAAAAGGAAAAAAAAGACATCAGGAAACAGATTTCATCTCTCCTCAACAACTCTCCTCAGGAAGCATAAATTCCCCTAATTAATCCCAGATTTTCCAGCTTGGCCTTGTGATAGTGGGCACCAGCCTGGATCAGAATGCTAGGCCTGGGTGTGATGCCTGGGTGTGGCTCACAGAAGTTCACTAGAACCATCCATTGGTTCATTGAGACCTGCACAGGGACACGGGCCCTAAAGCAGAACAGTCACACTGTCCAGAGAAAGCTGTGCATGGACTTGACTCCCCCAAATGTGTACAGCGTGAGGCATAAGGGGCAGGATCTAGAGTCAGACAAGCTTGAGTATGTATTCCAGCCCTACTATTGGTTAGCTACAGGACTTAGAGCATGTCATTTAACCTCTTTGGGCCTCAGTTTCCTCATTCAAAAACCTCATGTTCTCTGTGTACATGCGTGTGTATAGGTTAAATTAGATAACGTATACAAAATGATTAGCAAACTACCCAACACAAAATCCTCAAATATATATGTATGCAGGTCAAAATCCAACAGTTAGAACTGACCATGGAACAACAAACTGGTTCCAAATTGGGCAAGGATAACATCAAAGCTGTATCTTTGTCAATTTATATGCGGAGTACATCATGCAAAATTCCAGGCTGGTTGACTCACAAGCTGGAATCAAGATTGTCAGGAGAAATATCAACAACCTCAGATATGTAGATGACACCACTTCAATGGCAGAAACTGAAGAGGAACTAAAGAGCCTCTTGATTAGGATGAAATAGAAGAGTGAAAAAGTTGGCTTAAAACTCAACATTCAGAAAACGAAGATCATGGCATCCAATCCCATCACTTCACAGCAAATCAGGGGTAGAAATGGAAACGGTGATAGATTTTTATTTTGGGGGGCTCCAAAATCACTGTGGATGGTAACTGCAGCCACAAAATTAGAAGATGCTTGCCCCTTGGAAGAAAAGCCATGAAAAACCTAGACAGTGTATTAAAAATCAGAGACATCACTTTGCTGAAAAAGGTCCAATAGTCATGTATGGATGTGAGAGCTAGACCATAGTGAAGGCTGAGCACCAAAGAACTGATGCTTTTGCATTGTGGTGCTGGAGAAGACTCCTGAGAGTCCCTTGTACAGTAAGGAGATCAAACCAGTTCATCCTAAAGGAAATCAACCCTGAATGTTCAATGGAAGGACTTATGCTGAAGCTGAAACTCCAATACTTGGGCCACCTGATGTGAAGAGCCAACTCACTGGAAAAGACCCTGATGCTCGGAAAGATTGAGGACAAGAGGAGAAGGAAGTGGCAGAGGATGAGATGGTTGGATGGCATTACTGACTCAACAGACATGAGTTTGAGAAAACTCTGGGAGATGGTGAAGGACAGGGAAGCCTAGCATGCTGGGATCACAAAGAGTTGGCCACAACTTAGTGAATGAACAGCAACAAATGTATGTATATATGCATGTGGGTGTATACATATATATTATATATACATATATATTCTATATTATTGGAGTAGGAAATGCTAACCCACTCCAGTATTCTTGCCTGAAGAATCCCATGGACAGAGGAGCCTGCTGGGCTACAGTCCATGGGGTTGCAAAGAGCTGGACACGACTGAAGCAGCTTAGCATAGCATTCTATATTATATGCATATATATTCTATATTAGCCAAAAAAGTATACATAAATAAAATAGCAAGTACTTATATGTCAAGTACTTGCTCAGAGTCACACGGCTATTAAGTGACACAGCAGTTTGCTACTTTGAACCTATATGATGTGACTCTGGCAGCTTAACCATTCTATGAAAGTGAAAAGTGAAAGTGAAGTCACTCAGTCATGTCCAACTCTTTGCAACCTCCTGGGCTGTAGCCTACCAGACTCCTCCATCCATTGGATTCTCCAGGCAAGAATAATGGAGTGGGTTGTCATTTCCTTCTCTAATAAATAGCAAAAAAAAAAAAAAAGAGAGAAAAGTGGAGGGAGGGGGTGTGGAGCAGAGGAAAAAGAAAAGAGGATGAACAAAAATAAGAAGGAAGAGGGGCAATAAAGATAAAATAAAATCTAATGCAGTATTTTTAAAAGTCAAAATGAATGAAAAAAATCCACAATGAACAAAATTTCAAAATGTTAAATGAAGACGTGATTCTCCAAAATCGCTTTAGTGGTATCCGACTCCTTGCAACCCTATGACTGTAGCCCACCAGTCTCCTCTGTCCATGGGATTTTCCAGGCAAGAATCCTGGAGTGGATTGCCATTTCCTTCTACAAGGAAGAAGATATGATTGGTAAAAGTGATTTTTTCTTTTTGGTCTTCCCTGGTGGCTCAGAAAAAGACATTTTTTGGGGGTGTTAGTTCTAAAAGGTCTTGTGGGTCTTCATAAAAACAGTGGAAGTGAGAAATAGATTTAAAGGAGTGGATCTGATAGACAGAGTGCCTGATGAACTGTGGAAGAAGGTTCATGACATGGTAGAGGAGTTGGGGATCAAGACCATCTCCAAGAAAAAGAAATGCAAAAAAGCAAAATGGCTGTCTGAGGAGGTCTTAGAAATAGCTGTGAAAAGAAGAGAAGCAAAAAAGCAAAGGAGAAGAGGAAAGATATACCCATTTGAATGCAGAGTTCCAAAGAATAGCAAGGAGAGATAAGAAAGCCTTCCTCAGTGATCAATGCAAAGAAATAGAGGAAAAGAACAGAATGGGAAAGACTAGAGATCTCGTCAAGAAAATTAGAGATACCAAGGGAACATTTCATGCAAAGATGGGCTCGATAAAGGACAGAAATGGTATGGACCTAACAGAAGCAGAAGATATTAAGAAGAGGTAGCAAGAATACACAGAACTATACAAAAAAGATCTTCATGACCCAGATAATCATGATG
>SJYT01016934.1:6362-87482 GCA_006410635.1 Cephalophus harveyi
GGAGGCCTGGCGTGCTGCGATTCATGGGGTCGCAAAGAGTCGGACACGACTGAGCGACTGAACTGAACTGAACTGAACTGAACTAATATTCCAAGAGTTATTAAAACATGGGACAGGGAGACAAGACTGTCCAAAAAGAAGATGTAATGACAGGAATAAAGGTTAGAATTATGGGGTTGTTGGCTTTGAAAATGGAAGAAGGGGCCATGAGCCAAGGAACGGAGGCGGACCGCAGAAGCAGAAAAAGGCATGAGAATGTGTTCTCCCCTAGAGTCTCCAGAGGAATGCAGCCTTACTGACACCTCAAATCTAGTTTAGTCCCTTATGGGACTTCTGACCTCCAGAGCTGTAAAATAATAAACCTGTGCTATTTCAAGCCACTCAGATTGTGTTAACTTGTTACAATAGAATTAAGAAGCTAATACAGAATCTGCTCCAGAATCAGAAAAGATCTGGGTTTAAGCCTTGTCTCTCCTATGTGGTTTTGAGCAAGATTCCTAACCTCGATAAACCTCTGGCTTCTTTATCTGCAAAGGTGAATTTATAAGACACGTATTCAAGCAAGTTTAATGACCATTAGTCTACAGTTAGAGTTCATTAAAATATTAGTATTAAGTACTAATTGTAGAAGAAAAAAGTACATTTTTAAGAAAAAAATAGTTGATTGTTTTTTGCTTCCAAACCCCCAAAGTTAGCTAGCCAGTGAGTCTTCATAACATATTGTCTACAAGTTGAAATATGAAGAGGGAAAACTCCTCCAATATTGAAACCACTTCATGATTTGAGCTCATTCAGTCTACTCCTTTAATATCCAGCCTCTTTGGGGAAGAGGCAATATCCTTGACTGGCTATAAATTTATGAGTGTAGTTGTTTTTATGGCTCTGAATGTAATAGAACCTAAGTAAATACTGATAAGTTCTCTATTCTTCTGAGAAGTTTCCACCCACACAATATTGTCCTATCATTGGAAATCCCCACAGTTTTGATAAGAATGAAGGTAAGAACTCTTTTATATATAACACTTGTCAATTAGAATCAGAACAACATTCATCACTTTACTTGGAAAGGCTATGGGGTTTTTAAAAACCCACTTGAAGGCTATATAATGAAATTTTGCCCTTATTGTCTTTTGAGCGACTTCAGCTGGTTTGGGAGGTTAAGGCTGGTTTTCAAGTTTATTTTTTTTCAAGCATCCTTTAACATGGTTTGCATTTATAGATTAAGTGGTAAACTGAATTAAAGGAAATAAGCATTTTCCATCACCACAATCTCCCCACGTAAATAGACTAAATTTGAAAACCACACTCATTTTCCAATATAAGGCTAGGTACTGTCTTCATGAACTAGGCCTGTAGGGAACTATATTAACTCTTTCAAACCACTTAGTTACCAGTCATTTTCGGGAATTCACAGTGTTCCTGTGAATTGGAACATAGTGTTTTTAAAGAGATTTTTTTTTTCTCAGATGCAATGTATTGATTTAACCTTTCCGTGTACAGGATCATAACATGGCACAAGTTAATTAGTATCCAGGAGACCTCACAAAGAGGTGAATTTTCACTGAAAATCATGATCACTCTAAAAAGTATAAAATATGATTGAGGAAAAATTATTACAAAATTCCCCCAATTTTTCATGGCATATGGTTTTTTAGCTGCAAGACCCCACCTATGTCATCTGTAAAACAACTCTTTAGGGAACCATTATTGATATTGACCAAAAGATCTTTCAGATCTTACATGGTTATTTTGCTGCAACTCTAAAAAAATTTCTGCTTCGGGTGTTTCTCATCTAGAATGTGAGGATGAATTTCATACGTCACAAACAGAAAAATCCCTGTATCCTGTATGATGTGAGGATGAATTTTATACATCACAAACAGAAAAATCCCTGTATCCTGTATGAAGCCAATAGGTGCTCAATAAATAGTTACAGAGTTTCATACACTTATGCGGCCATATACATGCAAACACAAACACACACACATTTATTAGTTTAGAGATGGGGAACTTACTCTAGACTGCTAGCACTCTGAAGACAAGTGCCAGTCAATCCCACCATCAGTATCTGGATCACTCCAATGGACAGGAGGTGTTATATAACATGTTCATGCTCCTGAAATTCAGATGTTGAAACCATAATCTCCATATAATGGTATTGACAGGCAAAATCTTTGGGAAGTTATTAGGTCATGAAGGTGTAATCCTTATGAATGGGATTAGTGCCCTTATAAGAAGAGGCCAGAAAACTGGCTAGTTGTCTTTCTGCCATGTAAGGATACAGAAAGAAGTCGGTTGTCTGTAACCCTGAAGAGGGTTGCCATATGCTGGACTTTCAGCCTCCAGAACTGTGAGAAATAAACATTCATTGTTCAGTCACCCAGTCTACAATAATTTGTTAGAGCAGCCAGGAGGCTAAGACAGGAGGTTATGAATAAACAGTATATGATTAAACGTATAAATGAACAAACATTTCCTGAATGAAGATATACATGAATTAGTTACTTGATTTTTAAACAAGGACACAGCAGAGTTTATTTCTCTTTGCTAATATGAAGCCAAAGTACACAGTTCATTTATAAACACTACTACATAAGCAACATTATGAAGTAAAGACTAGAATAAATATTTTATTATCCAGAATCCCAACAAAGCAGCTATTTTTTTCACACTCCTATTGATTTCCTAATCATATTTTATATTGTTTATTTGTTTAGTGCAGAGAAATTAGAATTTTCTACATAATGAGGAAAATTCAGACACAAGTTTAAAATTTTGCACATACATTAGGTCTTAAATTCTTGACAGGCCACAGTGATCTCTCCTTCCTAAGAACCCAGGACACTCATGAATATCATACTAGTGAGGGATGCAGTCACATACATACTGCTACAAGACACATTTGATATTATTTAGCCTACATTCTATTCAATTTTATGTTATTCACCTAGCTATTGTGCTGGCCAAAACACTCACTCTGGTTTTTCAGAAAAACACAAACTAACCTTTTGGCCAACCCAATACTATGAAGCTCCTTCTCATAAAAGAACAGGAATTATGTATCTATTTATAATGCCACCCTGCCTAGAAGTAAGTGAATGATAGGCAGATAGATGACAGGTAGGCATGTACATAGATAAACATTTGTTGAATGAACATCAAATGAATGTAGTCGTTGTAAGTGGCTACAAAAAAATAATGGTAAAAATTAAAAATGTGTAAAATTTTATATTGTTGTATTTTGAATATAATTACTACAGTTTGTTTCATAATTTTAAGATAAAAAATCATTACTGTCCCTAAAGTTATATATTTTAATATAATCAGAATTATTACATTCATATTTTATTGAGTCATAATAGCTTGAAATACCAGAAAGTCATTAGGAAAATAAAATCAAGTAAGAGAGATTATTTTATTCTCTGTAACTTTTGCTTTTGACTTAAAAGCATAGGTGAAATGAAAACTGTTCTTAACTTTGACCCACTTACTATGCTGAAGCAACATGAACTCTGCCCCTGAATGCCAACCTGTAAGTGGAGGTTATTGCCTCTTCCCACGAGGGTGTAAATTCAATCAAATAAATGTAACACATATAATGGGCATTTAGGAAACAAATAAATAATGAACAAACAACCAAACAAATGAAGAAGACATAATTCCTGCCTTCAAGGAGCTTACAGGATACTGGAGACATTCATATATTAATATATCTGAATTGTCAAAGTCAGAATAGGTTTTTGTTTTGTGTTTCAGTAGAAATCACCAAAATTTGATCCCTGCTTCCTTTGGAAAAATGAAGCCTTTGAAAAACAGTCTGTCTCTTTTCTTCTCTGTGTTTCCCTTATTTTGACGACTATCTCTCCAAAAGTAGATAAAAGGTAGTTTGTTAAATATACACAGTGGCCTTCTTTATCCTGATTATTTCCTTCCTTCCTTTTAAATTATTTTAAAATTAGGACATTTGAGTTTAATCATGTTTTCCTAATAATACAGGGCTTCCGTGGTGATTCAGAGCACCAACCTGCCAATGCAGGAGATGTAGATTCGATCCCTACCCCCGGAAGAGGAAATGGAAACCCACTCCAGTATTCTTGCCTGTGAAATCCCATGGACTAGGGAGCCTGGTGGGCTGTAGTCCATGGGGTTGCAAAGAGTTGGACATGACTGAGCAACAGAGCATGCACGCACGAACACATAGGCATGCACACATGTTTATACATAAACATGTATGTATATATACGTATGTATATGCACATGCATGCATACACATGTATATGTACACACATACATCTATATGCATATATGCTTTTAAAAACATAACCATTCTTTCATTTTATATACTGCATCTGGCACAAACTCATTTTGATCAATCCTCAGGAAGGAGAAATTTCTGCTGCAGTAATATCAGTAATGACAAGTGTTTATTTTCTTAAATATTTCCACTGTCTAATGGGTTTCCCTGGTGGCTCAGATGGTAAAGAATCTGCCTACAATGCAGGAGACCCAGGTTCGATCCATGGGTCAAGAAGATCCTCTGGAGAAGGAAATAATAACTCACTCCAGTATCCTTGCCTGGAAAATCACATGGACAGAGAAGCCTGGCAGGTTACAGTCCATGGGGTCACAAAGAGTTGAACATGACTCAGCTACTAACATGAGTAACACTACTTGGTAATTCTATCACTGGATTAATAATCCTATCCTGAGGCTTTTGAATCCAGCCTAGAGATGATGCCAATCTCTCCATCAACTCCTGAGGGCCCATGACCTAAAGGTTCACCTGTTCAGCTCTCATCTTAGTTCTCTTCAAGTCAAGGTGACCTGATTGTGCTAAAAAAGGGTGCAGTGGCAGGGGGTTAATGCACATCCTTTTCTTCTCACTTTCTCTTAGATCAAGGGACAGGTAAGAGATACAGTTCTTCATCATGAAAACCAATGCAACATGTATTCTCTTTATAACTGGCCAGCGGAACAGTTCATCACTATAATATAGGGCCTTGAAATCTACTCTGAATACTTCAGACACTTGGTAAATGACTAAATTAATCAATTAGTCAGTGGATCTCTTCTGGATATATCAGAGACTTGGTAAATATTTAAATTAACTAGTTAAAATCTAAGATATTTAAATTATTGATTCTTTATCCTATGTGCCTTTTATAAAGGGTGTTAATTTTATCATTTTCAGAATAGTAAGAATAGATTTAAGTTATCATCCCAGTAAGAACTATATTTCCTGTACTTTCTAAGGAAATACTGGAGTCAATTCTTTATGTTCCATTTTCTAAAAAAGGAATTAGGCCTAAAGATGGCCCAGATAAGATATAACATCAAGTAAAAACTTGAAATGAAAGCTAAGCAATCCAAGAAAACTCAGAAAGTGTTATATTTTTCAGAGGATTGTGCTTTATAGAAAATAGAAAAAGGTTTAAAAAAATCTCAAGCATACAAATCATCAAATGCTCTCACAGCCCTGTAAGTCTCTCCTTGAACTGCATTACATCTCTGTGCTCATACCACCCTCAAACTTGGGAGTTTGGGAGGTGCTCAATGCATTCAAAATTAACCTTCTACTTTTTGTTTCCTCCCTTAGCAATAATATGAATGTTATTCTGAATAATTCAATTAAGGTCTTATAGAGAGAATAAGAACTCAAAAATGTAGAAAATGAGTCTTTTAGGTATATGAGGTTATGGGTTTTTGATACGGATTTTATAGTACCCCTCTTGTTCACGCGGCTTCCCTTATGGTAAAGAATCTGCCTGCAATGCAGGAGAAAGTGAAAGTCACTCAGTCATTTCCGACTCTTTGTGACCCCATGGACTATTCAGTCCATGGAAATCTCCAGGCCAGAATACTGGAGTGGGTAGCCTTTCCCTTCTCGAGGGGATCTTCCCAACCCAGGGATCGAACCCAGGCCTCTTATAATACCCCTCCAGGTTTATAAAATATCGTGTCCTTCAGAACAAAGAAATGTCAAATAAAAAATATATTTTACAGTTTCCACAACCTTTTAGTCAATTATGTTCAGAAAACAGAAAAGTTTGTACAACTTTCTACAAACCAGTTCTGATTTAGAATACCTAATTCCATAGACTTATTACTTTATTCAATTAGGACTTTTTGTTTTTGCTTTTGGTTTGGTATCATTTAGTTTTTTAGGGAGATGAGATTAGATCAGTTTTCATAGATAAAATATGCAAATATTGCAACTGCTAGTATTTTAAAAGCAGCTAAAGTAACTTACAGAATAAACTGTGTTAACAGTGCATGCTGGGCACTTTTTAAAAATCATCTTAACATCCAACCAGAAAATATAGAGGCAATTACCATCTCTGTGCACTTTTTCAGTTATTTCAATGATAACTGAATCACATGGTGGATATGTCTGCAAAAATCAAACACAGAACTGAAATAATTTTTCAAGATAAATATTAGTAGAACATTTTCTCAAATTACTTGTACATTTCATTTTGCTATCCAGAAAATTATAGTTCAATGTTCCTACATAGCAGGAAACTCCAGGTTGTAGCAATTGATTTAATTGTTCTCTGGAGCATACATTACCTGAACATTAATCACTTCTTCGTTGGCACTGTTGAATATGTGTGTGACTAAAGATATTAATATTTCATGAAACATTTTTTAAGTATCAATCATTTCCTATCTGTCTAGAACAGTGTGATTACCTAGATACAAATAAACAATATATCTCTAATTAGAGACATATGAAAGAGCTATATGTGATATAACACCTAGGTTAAAAAAAAAAGTTCATAAATTTTCTGTTCTCAAAAACTACGTTTTGTAACAGAAACAGATGCACAGACTTTGAAAACGACCTTATGGTTGCTGGGGGGATGGTTGGAGAGAAGGGATAGTGAGCTTGCGATGGACATGTATACACCGCTATATTTAAGATGAATAACCAATAAGGACCTACTGTGGAGCACAGGGAACTCAGCTCAATAATGTTATGTGGCAGCCTGGATGGGAGGGGAATTTGGGGGAGAATGGATACATGTATATGTAAGGCTGAGTCCCTTCCCTCTTCACCTGAAACTATCACAGCATCATCTGTTATTTGGCTATGCTCCCATACAAAATAAAAAGCTTACAAATAAAGAAACAAACTATATTTGGGGTTCTCACAAATAGTACAGTTATCTGGTATTAATTTTTTTGGAAGTTTCTGTCTGTTTCATTACTCTGATGGTTGATATACTTAATTTGGAAGATGAATTATTTGTTTTTGATGAAATAGAAAATGCATTTGAGGCATATATTATTTGCAAAAGACAGACAGGCTTGGGAGTTAAATAGGGAAGGAGGGACTCAATACCAGTATTTCATTTTTCATACATGATTGACAATCTTATGTTGTTCCTTCCAAAATCCTAATGTTTATAGTAACATACATATGTACGAGTGTTTCTAAGTAGTTCACTTTTTGATAGCGGTATGTTCTTATATGATTCCTTTCATTCAGGCAGAAGATAGGTGTTTCAAGATGCCATAGGCAAGATGCTCCTCAAAGTGCTGGGGACAGAGCAGTGAATAAGGAGGACAAAGCACCTGCTCTCATGGACCTCATTTTTATGAGCAAGAAAGTGAAAATCTTAGTTTCTCAGTTGTGTCTCACTCTTTGAGACTCCATGGACTCTAGACCACCAGGATTCTCTGTCCCTGGAATTCTCCAGGCAAGAATGCTAGAGTGAGGTGTCATTCCCTTCTCCAGGGAATCTTCCTGACCCGGGATAGAACTCAGGTCTCCTGCACTGCATGCTGAGGCTTCTGTGTTAGCTCAGTAGGTAAAGAATCTGACTGTAATGCGGGAGACCCTGGTTTGATCCCTGGGTGGGAAAGATCCGCTGGAGAAGGGATAGGCTACCCACTCCAGTATTCTTGAGCTTCCCTGGTGGCTCAGCTGGTAAAGAATCCACCTGCAGTGAAGGAGGCCTGGATTCGATCCCTGGGTTGGGAAGATCCCCTGGAGAAGGGAAAGGCTATCTACTCCAGTAACCTGTAAGTCTCTCCTTGAACTGCATTACATCTCTGTGCTCATACCACCCTCAAACTTGGGAGTTTGGGAGGTGCTCAATGCATTCAAAATTAACCTTCTACTTTTTGTTTCCTCCCTTAGCAATAATATGAATGTTATTCTGAATAATTCAATTAAGGTCTTATAGAGAGAATAAGAACTCAAAAATGTAGAAAATGAGTCTTTTAGGTATATGAGGTTATGGGTTTTTGATACGGATTTTATAGTACCCCTCTTGTTCACGCGGCTTCCCTTATGGTAAAGAATCTGCCTGCAATGCAGGAGAAAGTGAAAGTCACTCAGTCATTTCCGACTCTTTGTGACCCCATGGACTATTCAGTCCATGGAAATCTCCAGGCCAGAATACTGGAGTGGGTAGCCTTTCCCTTCTCGAGGGGATCTTCCCAACCCAGGGATCGAACCCAGGCCTCTTATAATACCCCTCCAGGTTTATAAAATATCGTGTCCTTCAGAACAAAGAAATGTCAAATAAAAAATATATTTTACAGTTTCCACAACCTTTTAGTCAATTATGTTCAGAAAACAGAAAAGTTTGTACAACTTTCTACAAACCAGTTCTGATTTAGAATACCTAATTCCATAGACTTATTACTTTATTCAATTAGGACTTTTTGTTTTTGCTTTTGGTTTGGTATCATTTAGTTTTTTAGGGAGATGAGATTAGATCAGTTTTCATAGATAAAATATGCAAATATTGCAACTGCTAGTATTTTAAAAGCAGCTAAAGTAACTTACAGAATAAACTGTGTTAACAGTGCATGCTGGTCACTTTTTAAAAATCATCTTAACATCCAACCAGAAAATATAGAGGCAATTACCATCTCTGTGCACTTTTTCAGTTATTTCAATGATAACTGAATCACATGGTGGATATGTCTGCAAAAATCAAACACAGAACTGAAATAATTTTTCAAGATAAATATTAGTAGAACATTTTCTCAAATTACTTGTACATTTCATTTTGCTATCCAGAAAATTATAGTTCAATGTTCCTACATAGCAGGAAACTCCAGGTTGTAGCAATTGATTTAATTGTTCTCTGGAGCATACATTACCTGAACATTAATCACTTCTTCGTTGGCACTGTTGAATATGTGTGTGACTAAAGATATTAATATTTCATGAAACATTTTTTAAGTATCAATCATTTCCTATCTGTCTAGAACAGTGTGATTACCTAGATACAAATAAACAATATATCTCTAATTAGAGACATATGAAAGAGCTATATGTGATATAACACCTAGGTTAAAAAAAAAAGTTCATAAATTTTCTGTTCTCAAAAACTACATTTTGTAACAGAAACAGATGCACAGACTTTGAAAACGACCTTATGGTTGCTGGGGGGATGGTTGGAGAGAAGGGATAGTGAGCTTGCGATGGACATGTATACACCGCTATATTTAAGATGAATAACCAATAAGGACCTACTGTGGAGCACAGGGAACTCAGCTCAATAATGTTATGTGGCAGCCTGGATGGGAGGGGAATTTGGGGGAGAATGGATACATGTATATGTAAGGCTGAGTCCCTTCCCTCTTCACCTGAAACTATCACAGCATCATCTGTTATTTGGCTATGCTCCCATACAAAATAAAAAGCTTACAAATAAAGAAACAAACTATATTTGGGGTTCTCACAAATAGTACAGTTATCTGGTATTAATTTTTTTGGAAGTTTCTTACTGTCTGTTTCATTACTCTGATGGTTGATATACTTAATTTGGAAGATGAATTATTTGTTTTTGATGAAATAGAAAATGCATTTGAGGCATATATTATTTGCAAAAGACAGACAGGCTTGGGAGTTAAATAGGGAAGGAGGGACTCAATACCAGTATTTCATTTTTCATACATGATTGACAATCTTATGTTGTTCCTTCCAAAATCCTAATGTTTATAGTAACATACATATGTACGAGTGTTTCTAAGTAGTTCACTTTTTGATAGCGGTATGTTCTTATATGATTCCTTTCATTCAGGCAGAAGATAGGTGTTTCAAGATGCCATAGGCAAGATGCTCCTCAAAGTGCTGGGGACAGAGCAGTGAATAAGGAGGACAAAGCACCTGCTCTCATGGACCTCATTTTTATGAGCAAGAAAGTGAAAATCTTAGTTTCTCAGTTGTGTCTCACTCTTTGAGACTCCATGGACTCTAGACCACCAGGATTCTCTGTCCCTGGAATTCTCCAGGCAAGAATGCTAGAGTGAGGTGTCATTCCCTTCTCCAGGGAATCTTCCTGACCCGGGATAGAACTCAGGTCTCCTGCACTGCATGCTGAGGCTTCTGTGTTAGCTCAGTAGGTAAAGAATCTGACTGTAATGCGGGAGACCCTGGTTTGATCCCTGGGTGGGAAAGATCCGCTGGAGAAGGGATAGGCTACCCACTCCAGTATTCTTGAGCTTCCCTGGTGGCTCAGCTGGTAAAGAATCCACCTGCAGTGAAGGAGGCCTGGATTCGATCCCTGGGTTGGGAAGATCCCCTGGAGAAGGGAAAGGCTATCTACTCCAGTACTCTGACCTGGAGAATTCCATGGACTGAATAGTCCATGGGGTCACAAAGAGTCGGAAAAGACTGAGTGACTTTCACTTTCTCCTGCATTGCAGGCAGATTCTTTACCATAAGGGAGCCCCGTGAACAAAAGGGGTACTATAAAATCCATATCAAAATATTAGTCCCTACGTGGCTTCCCTGGTTGTTCAGTCGGTAAAGAGTCTGCCTGAAATGAAGGAGACCCTGGTTCAATCCCTGGGTCGGGAGGATGCCCTGGAGAAGGAAATGGTAACCCATTCTGGGAAAGCCCATGCACAGAGGAGCCTGGTGGGCTACAGTCCATGGGGTCGCAAGAGTTGGACACAACTAAGCAACTAAACCTACCTACCTAAATACAACAAAGAGAAATGAAACAATGACATAACATGATGAAGGCTATTTTCAATGTAACTAGAGAAAAATTTTAAGAATTTTACAATTGGCAAGAGATCTCAGCAAATAACTGGGGAGCAAAGGTCTACTGGGGAGAACTCTCTCCATGGTATGCAGCAGCTGCACTGAAGCAGTGGGAACTTCAGGTAGGCCAAAGTGACTGAAGAGCAAGAGGGTCGTCGGCTGGAGTTCTTAGGATGTCCTAGGAAATGTACCAATCGTTTTACATTTATCAACCTCAGTACCATCCTAGGTGGCATACATTATGTTCTGCTTCTTACAAACTAAAACATGAAACACATAGATTAGAAATATGAAATAACTTGCCCATGATTGAGGCAGAACAAGGAACAATTCTAGGAAGTTGAAATTAATCCTATTAGTTCCTATGCTATTCTACTTCTAGAAAAGAATAAACGCAGTCAGAGTCAACAGTCCTGGAACACGGAGTTGGCTGCAGGTATTAGAACAGCTAGAGTAGAGAAGAGAAAGCTTAAACTGAAGGGGCCTGACATTCTTGCCATTCTGCTGCATGATAGCAAGCCATCATTTCATCTCTAAAATTTAATCTGTATAATCATTCATTTCCTTGCTAACTCATTCTTAATGTATCTATTAAAGGGCTAATATAAATTAGGTAATATGGTCAAAAATTATAATGAATGATAATCAAATGTGCCCTCAAGAATCTTCATTCAAGTGGAAGACAAATCTATGGATGTATCCTTCAAGATAAAAGTCCAATAAGCAGTTACAAAAAAAGTGCAATGAAAATGTCAAGCTAGGAACAACGCTGTCTGGCTGTCAGTTTTCTGTAAAATCTCAAAATGAAGCTGTGTGATCACACTAGGCCTTCCTCACCTTTAATATTTTATTCTGTCTGTGACTGAGCAACATTCTATGCATTCTGTGAGAAAGCAATATTATACAAATTCCCATCATAAAGTTTAAAGTTTTTTTGGCATACATAAGCCTATACTGGGTTCCTCTTTCTCTCCTGCCTATAACAACTATAATTCTAAATGATTTTTCTAAAAAATATGCTTAGAAATCTTCACAGGTCCTGAGTTTCTTCATTGGTAACAATAACAAGTGGAAAGAATTCCACCTAAGTATATAAGTACTGCTTCTGCTGCAGCTAAGTCGCTTCAGTCCTGTCCAACTCCATGCGACCCCATAGACAGAAGCCCACCAGGCTCCCCCGCCCCTGGGTTTCTCCAGGCAAGAACACTGGAGTGGGTTGCCATTATCTTCTCCAATGCATGAAAGTGAAAAGTGAAAGGGAAGTCGCTCAGTCATGTCCAACTCTTAGGGACCCCATAGACTGCAGCCTACCAGGCTCCGCCGCCCATGGGATTTTCCAGGCAAGAATACTGGAGTGGGGTGCCATTGCCTTCTCCGATATAAGTACTGGCCACCACTCAAAAATGAAACATGTGCAAAGGGAAACATTCTGCATATATGAGTTTGCTTTAACACTTAAAAAGTAAAGTCAGGTTTTCACAATATAATTTTAGAGGAAATAAACTTGAGCTCAAACTTAAAAATTGTTGACATGCATTTCTACTAAAAACAACTGTATATACTGTATATCCACATAGCTTTTAAAGGTTTGAAAAAGCCCAAGAATAATCAAGAAGCCTGACCGGGGAATAGGTATATGCTGACATAATGAAACTCTTGATAAGTTGTAGGAACAAGTCATTGAACCAGAGGGTGAACTAAGCTGAACCCAGTAACTCTGTCTTGAAACAGCTTTGTCTTTCTAAAGTATGACATCCCTCTTGAGGAATTAAAATCTCATTTCTCTATTACAGTGCTTGTAAAACAAAGAGAACATGCAAAACTCTAAGAAATGGATAATCTTGAGCCAGAAAATTAAAAAATTTAGATAAATTAGGAAGCAAACTGTTAAATTTAAAGTTGGACTTATGACATAAACCTACTAATGCTCCAAATGGAAACAAGAAAAATCACTTCCTGCAACCTCCACCAACTTCAAAATAGGACAGAATATTACCATTCTAATAGAGAGAATCAGTAAAATCAAATATTTTAATAGAAATGCTATTAAAAGGGAGTTGTGATTACTTCTTATTAATTGAATAACAAATCTTCCATTTGAACATTAAAATTAAATTTGACTGGTCATACCAACACTTATTATGTTGACCAAGAGTCTAGGTTTGCACAAGAAATGACAATTTTTGCAAAAAGGAAAAAAGGTTAAATTTTATATCTTTTAAAATAATATTTGGTGAGCCATTGTGCAGATGACACCACCCTTATGGCAGAAAGCAAAGAACTAAAGAGCTCCTTGATGAAAGTGAAAGAGGAGAGTGAAAAAGTTGGCTTAAAACTCAACATTCAAAAAACTAAGATCATGGCATCCAGTCTCATCACTTCATGGCAAAAAGATGGGGAAACAATGGAAACAGTGACAGACTTTATTTTCTTGTGTGCCAAATCTTTGCAGGTGGTGACTACAGCCATGAAATTAAAAGATGCTTGCTCCTTGGAAGAAAAGCTATGACCAACCTAGACCGCGTATTAAAAAGCAGAGACATTACTTTGCCTACAAAGCTGCATCTAGTCAAAGCTATGGTTTCTCTAGTAGTAATGTATGGATGTGAGAGCTGGGCTATAAAGAAAGCTGAGTGCCAAAGAATTGATGCTTTTGAACCGTGGTGTTGGAGAAGACTCATGAGAGTCCCTTGAACTGCAAGGAGATACAACCAGTCCATCCTAAAGGAGATCAGTCCTGGGTGCTCACTGGAAGGACTGATGTTGAAGCTGAAACACCAATACTTTGGCCACCTGATGTGAAGAACCAACTCATTTGAAAAGACCCTGATGCTGGGAAAGATTGAAGGCAGGAGGAGAAGGGGATGACAGAGGATGAGATGGTTGGATGGCATCACCAATGCAATGGACATGAGTTTGAGCAGACTCTGGGAGTTGGTAATGGACAGGGAAGCCTGGAGTGCTGAAGTCCATGGGGTCATGAAAAGTCAGACATGACTGAGCGACTGAACTGAACTGTGTATACTTAAATACCACTGATCCACTCTATTACCAACTAAAATTTGAAAGCTCAGCTAAAGAAGCTGAAATCTTATTAGTGCTGTATTAAACAATACAACAGAAAGAACTTCAAAGATATGCCCTTTCCTGGCAGAAATTAACACCAAAAAGAAAATATCAATAATATGGCCTAACAATAGGCATATAAGATGAAAAGCTAGCAAAACGGAAACATAAAAAGACATGAAAAGACTTACTTATACCAAGAATATATACTCTTTATATAACTGAAAACATGCCTATATACAAAATGAATCTCATCTAAGTTTAATTTACTTATTCAGTTTTCTAATAATGTTCATTCTTATTTGATTAACAATATTAAGCATTATATTAACAGTAAATATTACAGAGCAGGAAAAAATGAAAAATAAGATGAAACAAATGAAGTTAAACTGTATTTCTAATGAATATCATAACCATGTTGAAGGAAGATGTGTATAAGAGACAGCTATAATAGAATATTCTCTATTTGGAGTTTTTTCCAATTCTTTTCTTTTTGTACTATATTATGTCTTGAGTATTGTCTTATGTCATTATAATATGAAAAACATTTTTCAGTTTCTGCAAAATAAAACTGTAATGACTTTGACTACATCATTAATTATTTTAAAAGAGGAGAATACCCTAGAAACAGAATTATTAAGTTAGATGGTATAAATTTCTGTATAGATTTTGACCTACAGTGTTAATGCACTGGACGCAAAAGAGGTCTGATTTCTTATTTTCATTATACACTAGAGAAGAGAACAGGCTTTGGGACAGGGGTGGCTGCAGTGAAATTATGGCTCCAATGCTTCCTAATTGTCCACTTTAGTCTTTAAACTCTTAAAAACTCACACATTCATTTGGAAAATGGTGATGATAAATGTAACTATCTTCTGAGCACTGTTGTGGATAACAGGATGTGAGGTTGTGTTATGGCTAAAGGGTGTTGGGTACTTATTAAGATACCAAAAATTATCTGCTATTATAAAAATTACTAGTAATGGTATAATGCCAACACTAGATATTAAAATTTGTGTTATTTGATAATATTTATTTACATCATTTGTTATAAAATTATGAAGGAATTTTGGATTTATTTGACTACTAGTCTGGGAGACACAACTGGCAAAGATATGTCCCTCCTTCCCCAGCAAGAGGTTCATAACTGGGCACTTTGGCATTAGAGACTGTTTCCATGCCACCTTTGCAGCTGGGTAGTGTAGTCATGTTTGCATCAATGGATTGTGATAAAAAATAATGCTAGCTTCATCTGTGTCTAGACCTTAAGATACTGTGCATAAAATCCTCCAGGCTCTGTCCTTGCAATCTGCGATACAAATGTGCCTGTGATTTAGCATCAACCAGGCAGGGCAAGACAAGACAGGGCCCCAGGGCAAGGGTCATAAAACTAAAGAGCAGCCTGGTTTAGTGACCAAAGTTTTACTGGAACATAGTTATACTTGTTTATGTCTGTATGGCCACTTTTACCCTACAATTGCAGAACTGAGTAATTACAACAGACATCATAGGGCCCCAAATCCTACAATATTTGTTATCTGGCCCTTCACAGAAAAAAATGCCAAATACTACCCAAGGAGATAACCAAGCAACAAGAAACCACCAGAGTCTCCCAAATGACCATATGAAAGACAAATATCATTCAACTCAGACCAGGGACTTTGGGTTGTTAAGTGGAAAACAAACAGATTTTTATTTTAGCTGAGCAGCTCCTAAGGGACATTGAGTTCTACCAGCATAATTTTCATACCAAGGAAGATGAGTTTTTATAAAATTGTGGTATTTAAATGTATTAATTTTATTAAAGTTTGAGAAATTTTCTTCTTAATTTATGGAGTTCTTTGTGTGTTAAGGAGTTAAACCCAAACCTGTAATATTTATGGGAAATAAAAGTTGTTTGATTTTTATATTATGATGTTTCTATATAATTTATACAATACTTATCTATTATATCTATCATTGCTTTCTTTTAGTTTCTTATGATGTTTCATGCTTGTATATAAAGTTTTCCTTACCCAAAGATCAGATAGATATTTGCTCTTTTTCTCTCCTTTTTCGCTATTTTTATATTTCATTAATACTTTCAAATGTATCCATAAATACTTTCTGAATAGTTTTCCATAGACGTATCATAGTATCTATATATTATATCTATATATTAAGATTTATATCATATAAAATATATGGCCTGGCGTGCTGCTGTCCACGGGGTCACAAAGAGTCAGACACAACTGAGAGACTGTACTGAATGAATTTTTAAACATTAAGATCTGTTTCAGAGCTCTTATATTGTTCCACTGCTCTAGTCTTCTTTTCTCAATCAGTATCACAGAGCTTTAACTATTATAATTGTAAAATTCAACTAATATCCAATATGGCAAGTCATCTACTCACTCATACTTTTCTAACTTTTGCAGGGGATGGAAAGAAGAACGCTTTGTAAAATTTTATCAAGTGGTATATATAAAATAAATTTTAATTTTTTAAATTTATTACAGCTACAAGGAAAGACTGACATAGATGTTCACAACATGGAAAAAAATCACACTACATTGTTATGAATATTATATTCAAAAGAAAACCTGCAAAAAAACCTTATTTCATAGGATCTTTTATTATCATAAAGGTAAGTCAAATACTTTTTGCCTACTAATGTATAATATTAAACATATGTTTTCTCTCAGACTTTCTGCAATAATTCAGAGAAGTTTTTAATACTATTGTTCTCTTAATTTTAGATACTAGAAAACCAGATAATGCAGTTAAGTGTTCTGATTAAAATCAGGAAGTCTTACTAAGTAGCAGAGTGGAGATTTGGCATCCCTGTGTACAAGCAAAACTTTCAGTCACATGGATCTCAGCATTCATTCTACAAGTGTCTAGCTAACTCACTGAACATAGACATTATATTACATATTTTTTTAAATCTCTAAACACCTTAAGAACAAGGTTTTCATGCTGCAATTAAATCCGTACACTGAAACTCAGTATAGAATAATGACCTCTTGTCTCTCACATGCCTTTGGATATTTGTGGGTATTATTTTTTGAATTTTATTTTATTACTTTTCTGATTGGAATTGGGTATATTCCAATCAGAATATATGCACGTGAACTCAAAGCTTTATAATTCTGAGCCTTCCCATTCAGGAATATCTTCCTATTTACATGGTTTATAGGTCTCTCAGAAAAGTCCTAATTTATATCTTGCATATTTATAATTTTAGTAATTTTATTATATCAAATCTCAATACATACAAAATAAAATTTAAGATCTATTTCTTTTAATAATAAAGTGAAAGTGAAAGTGAAGTCGCTCAATCGTGTCCGACTCTTTGCGACCCCATGGACTGTAGCCTACCAGGCTCCTCCATCCATGGGATTCTCCAGGCAAGAGTACTGGAGTGGGTTGCCATTTCCTTCTCCAGGGGATCTTCCCAACCCAGGGATCGAACCCTGGTCTCCCGCATTCCAGGCAGACGCTTTAACCTCTGAGCCACCAGGGAAGCACATTTTTCCACTACTGTTTATGATGTAGAACATAAATAGTGACTTTGAAGGCCCCTGGGTATATTTCCTTACGGAATCCCCACCCCTAGAGTTAATTACTGCTGCTGCTAAGTTGCTTCAGACTCTGTGCTACCTGGTAGGCTACCCCACAGACGGTAGCCTACCAGGCTCCTCCTTCCCTGGGATTCTCCGGGCAAGAGCACTGGAGTGGGTTGCCATTTCCTTCTCCAATGCATGAAAGTGAAAAGTGAAAGTGAAGTCGCTCAGTCATGTCCGACTCTCAGCGACCCCATGGACTGCAGCCCACCAGGCTCCTCTATCCATGGGAAACATGACTATAGCATATTCTTTGATTTTTTTTTCTGAATATTGTATTTATGAGATTTATCTATGTTGATGATAGAGGAGTGATTGATTTACATTTCTTCCAATCCTTCCAAAAATGAAGTTGATTACTTATAAGACAGGTATAGTGAGAAAGAGATAAAGAGATACAGAAGACAGTGTGGCTTCTGTAACTAATCTCCATATATATGTACATAGTTTTCACTTTTGAAAGCATAATACACATACTGGAAAAAAATCAAAGTAAATAAGAATGAAAAGCGGGAAAAAATGAAAAATAAGATGAAACAAATGAAGTTAAACTGTATTTCTAATGAATATCATAACCATGTTGAAGGACGAAGAAGGAAGGAAAGAGAGGAAGGGAAAGAAGCAAGGGAGGGAAGGAAGAAGAGAAATTTTTAAAATATGGTTTCTTTGTCCTGGTCAGCTTGAGTAGCTCCCCTCAGGTATAATCAGCAGTTGAACTGCTGGCTGCATGTTATTGCTTAGTTTTATCATTAATTTCAAACAGTCTTCTAAAGCATTGTACAATGATACACTTCACCTGTCACAACGTATGCTAGTTCCTGTTGCTCATTAATGCTGATGTGGTTATTTATTCCTGGAAATATGGTGAGGTGTAATAGTCAATGCAGTTTAAATTTGCCTTTCCATTATTAGAGATTAGTGCCAGTGTATATACAAATATTCCTTGGTTATTTTTATTTCTTTTTTATGAAATGTTATCCATGCCTTATTCCTGCTTTTCTACTGGTAATCTTTTACTTATTAACTGATATTACTTGTATATATTCTAGATTCTAAGTTGAATTGATTATGAGCAGAGCAAACATTTCCTTCCAACTTTTAGACAACAGTTTTTATGAAAACAGTGCCTTGCCATGGACAAAGCTCATAATTTGAATGAAGTGAAATTTATCAACCTATCTCTTCATGGTTGTGATTCTTTCTAAAAGTAATCTTTTCATGGAAAAGAAGATCAGAAAGATATTCTCTTATGTCTCTTTTCAAAAGTTAATTTATTAATCCAACTGAAATTGATTTTTATGTTAAGTATGAGGTGGGATTCACTTTTATCTTTCCCATATGAGTTGCCAATTTCCCTAACTCTTGTCCAGAAGACTAAACTTTCACCACTGGTCCACAATGCTGACTAAAAGAAAAAGTTTCTATATATGTATGGGTTGTTTATGAGCAAAGCATTCTGTTCCAGAAATCTATTCTTGAACTAACACACTGTAATAATTATAATAGGTTTAAAGTAGATCTTGATATTTGATAGAGCAAGAGGCCATTCCTTGTACTTTTTCAGAAATGAATTAGCATTTTTGTCCATTTGATGTACCATATATGTTAAGTCAGTCTTCATGAAAAGTCTTGTCGAGACTTGATAGAATTCCATTAACTCATAAACCAATTATGGAAAATTCTCATTTTAAAAATAGTGTTTTCATATCCATAATGTGATTCTCCATTTGAGTGACTTTTAAGGTTTTTCAATACAATTTTATAATTTCAATGAAAAAGCTTACATTTTTTCATTATTCTGAACTGTGTTATAATTCATGTTACTATTAACTTACTGTTTTAGTGACTGGTCAACAAAAGAATTACTAAGATAGTTGTGTTAACTCTCTCCCTATAATAGTATATTAAAATGCCTATAAATTATGACCTAGTTTAGTCTAAAAATATAGTAGGAATCATGAAGGCTTAAAGTTATATTAACTTGTCTAGTCAAAATTCTATCTTAGTGTGTAAGTTATTTGTTGTTGCATAATAAATTACTTCCAGGTTTAATAGCTTAAGGCAACACTGAAAATTATTAGTGCACAGTTTTTCTCGGTCAGGAATTTACGAGCAGGTTAGCTTGGAGGTTCTGTCTCAGAATCTCTCATGGTTACATTCAAGTTGTCAAGGATGCAAACAACTGAAGGCTTGACTAGGGAAGAGGATTGGCTTTGAAAATAACCCACTCGATTGGCTGGTAAATTGGTATTGTCTATTGGAAAACGGTCACAATTGTTTAAACATCTACTTCTCCACAGGGCTGTGTGAATGTCCACAAAGCATTGCAGTTGATTTCTCCAGAGCAGTGCTCTAAGAGAGCAAAGTGGAGAGGTGACACTGTCTTTCATAACCTAATCTCAGAAGTGTTATATTGCGGTTTCTATTGACTAGAATATCTTACTAGCTAAACAGACCATGTCTATACATTCTTGGATGAGACTAAACAAAACCATGAATATCCCCACAAGGATCAGTGGGGGGCCACCTCAGACGCTATCTACTATATAGAGCAATACTTTTTGCTTTAGAATTTCCTTTCTCTGTTATTTTTAACAGTTTCTGTATTCTTTGGTTTAGGAATATCTCCATAAACCATAGAACTGAGATTTCCTCCCAGGGGTTTTGTTTTGTGCCTGATGATTTCTCTTAACTAGAAATTTTAACCCATTTATATTTATTGTGACACTGATACATTTGGATCTGTTTCTACCACCTATTACTGCCCTATGTTTTCCTCTTAACGTTTTTTCTCCTTTCTTCACCTTGCACAAAGTTTGGTCATTTCATCACAATATATCAAGGTGTTCTGTGGTTATAATACTATAGTGTATAATTGGCTTGATGTATGTTTTACTTTGTGAATATGAAAACATGACTTTCATTAATTCAAATATCATTTCATCCATTATCCCTTTGAATATTGTCTAAGCCCTATTTTTCCCATTCCCTCTTTCTGATTCTCCAATTAGATGTGTTATACTTTCTCTTTCTAACCTCCTTATCTTTTAAAGTCTCTTTCATATTTTCTACCTTTGTCTCCTGGAGAAGGAAATGACAACCCACTCCAGTACTCTTGCCTGGAGAATCCCATGGTCTGTCCTATATTCTATGTAACATTTTCAGATTTATCTTCTATTTTAAAAATAATTAATTTTAAATATAGTTAATTTATATTCTATAAATAAAAGTTCAAATAGCTACCATCTTTTTGGATTTGTTGCTTCTATTTACTTAGTGATTATATTTTAATGCAATCTCAAGCTTTTTGAAATTTTATATGTGGGAATTAAAGCTTTGTTTAAAATTGTTTTCTTTTCCTCCTCACATTTTGCTTGCTTCTGCCAAGTATATTGGGCTATGACCAAACTTAAAACTGAAATTTTATCTTTAGATGTTTTTACGTTACATGTGAACCTGAGTTACATAGGGGTAAGGTTAGGAATTTCATTCTGTTGAAACTTCTTCCACTTTACTCAGAACCAAGACTAAGAAAGTTAACTATCCTCACTCTCTCAATAGCATTTGCTTGCTCACACTCCCTATCTCTTCTCTCTCTTTCACTCTATCTTATTTGCTTCATTTAATTTACACTAAGAGTTACCTTCTAAAGACCCTATTTATGTAGAGGATTTCCAGTCTAACTTACCAATTTTTGCCAGCCAAAGCTGTTTTTTCGCTTATCAAAAAATGCTCCCTTAAATCCTGAACTTCCATGAGGAATTGCCAAATATCCCCAAGAAAAATGTCTGTTTCAGTGCTTGCTTACTTTTCCTGATTTGTGATTTCATGCTGTTCACGGACTCTGAGAAGGCCCCTTACTTTCCCACCAACTCAGCTATGCAATTAAATAATTTAAATATACATATATTTTTTCTGAACTATATATCTATGTGTATTATATATAGATCTGAAGGTCAAAAGTTACAGACTTCTAGCTATAATATAACAGGTTACTAGGGATATAATGTACAAAATTATTGATATAAGTGATACTTCTGCATGTTATAATAAAAGTTGTTACAAGAGCTCTCATCATAGGGAAAAAACAGCTTTTTCTTTTCCTTTTATTTTGTATCTATATGAGATGATACATGGTCACTAAATGTTTTGTGGTCATCATTTCATGATGTATGCAAGCTATAGCTCAATAAAAATTGGAGAGAAAATAAAACAATAAAAATAAATTAAAAAAAACTAAAAATTTATATATAAAAAGCATATAATCCAGTGTACAACATATAGTAGCCAGTTAATTAAATGGTGACTGTATATTTATAATTTAAAAAAATCAAAGAAAGAAAGAAAAATATATTCTGTCTGGCATTTTTTAGTTTTTACCAATGAGAAGGTTTCTCTAGACATATAATCTACCATATTGTCAGAAATTAAAGAATAACCATAGGATTTCTGGTTGAAAATCAAAACAATGAAATTTTATGATTGTAGCTTTCTTTGTTAAACTCATACTTTTGGTCCTGATCACCCTCTGCTCTTCAGAGGGAACAACACAGAGCTACCCTTCAAATTATCACACTTCTATGAAATGCCGAGATATTCCTCAATATTGGGACAAGCCTAACATTAGACCTACTACCTTCAGTATTGAGAGAGGGTATTATTTTAATCATGGTGAGCAGCAAAGAACCTATAATCCTCTCCTATATTGAATCTAAGTCTGAGATCCCTATGGGTGATGGCTGGAAATTAAAATGAAAGAAAGGAGATAATAAAGACTTCCTTTATATTAATATATGTCTGTTGTCTAAAAAATAAGAGAAAAAAAAATGGAAATGGTCTTACACCATATTGAAAATTCAGTTCAAGACATAATACAAATATAGAAACATACTATCAAAAGTCTAAATTAGATCACTATCTGCTCTCAGAGGTCTAAAATGCACACATTTAATATGTACAAATCTGAATAAACAGTGTAGCCTATGGCTTCTTCTTATATTCCTTCTCTCAGTTAAGGGTGCCACCAGCCATTCATTTAGGCGATCTAGAAACTCAGAAATCATTTTCGAAGTATCTCCTGCTGCTGCTGCTAAGTCGCTCCAGTCGTGTCCAACTCTGTGAGATCCCACAGACGGCAGCCCACCAGGCTCCAGTCCCTGGGATTCTCCAGGCAAGAACACTGCCATTTCCTTCTCCAGTGCATGAAAGTGAAAAGTGAAAGTGAAGTCGCTCAGTCGTGTCTGACTCTTAGCGACCCCATGGACTGCAGCCCACCAGGCTCCTCCGTCCATGGGATTTCCCTGGCAAGAGTACTGGAGTGGGCTGCCATTGCCTTCTCCGGAAGTATCTCCTACACACCCCCATATCTAATCCATTACCAGATCCCTTACATTTGTCCTAAAAAATTTTCTGAAATCAATTTGTATCTTATCATCTACCCTACCAGCACTTTCATCCAAGCTATGTGTTACTGGGACCACCGCGTCTCTGGGCTGATCTACTCACATCTGGGCTTCCCTGGTGGCTCAGATGGTAAAGAATCTGCCCACAATGCAGGGTTCGATTCCTAGGTCAGAAAGATCCCCTGGAGAAGGGAATGGCAATCCACTCCAGTACTCTCGTCTGGGAAATCCCATGGACAGGGGAGCTTGATGCTCTACTGTCCATGGTGTCTCAAAGAGTCAGGCATGACTGGGCAACAAACACACACTCATATCTACCTTTGCTCCCAACCAATCAGACATCACCGACTCAATGGACGTAAATTTGAGCAAGTTCCAGGAGATGGTGAAGGACAGAAAAGGCTGGCATGCTGCAGTCCATGGGGTCACAAAGAGTCAGACACGACTGAGCGACGGAACAACAACAGTCATTCAACTGCAGCCAGTGACATATTCAAAATGTAAAACTGTTCACATCATGTTTCTACTTAAAACATCTCAACTTCCTCACTCTGAGGAAAAACAAAAGGCTTAATATTTTCTACAAGATGCCAGTTTTGACACCTACATACCTCTTGAGTAATCTTCACAGTATTCACTTTTCCCTTTGCAATACTTACAATGATTATGCTTTCTATCTTCATATTCACAGTGCTTCTTCCTGCACCCAAAAGCCTTTGTTTATATCAGTTTCCCTACAAGGATACTTTTACCTTCCTTCCTTCTTTTCCAAGTTAACTTTGACTTAGTATTTAGATATTAGCTCAATTCTCTCTTTCTCAATGAATCCCTTTCTGCACTTCCTTGATTAGATCACATTGCCTATTTCAGTCTTTTAGTACCACATACTTCTCATTCAGTAAGCCTAGAGTAACTGCAATTATTGAATTAATGTCTGCCTTTACTCTAGCTGAGGCTCCAGAATACAAGGATATTGCCTAACACACTACAGTCTCTAAGAAACAGTTTATTTTATTTTGATTGTAAAATGTATTAGAAAAGGAAGCATGTATATAATTCATGTATTAATGTTAACAACAAATCAATGCTATTAATAATTATGTGTATAATCCATTCAATAATATTAATAATAAATGAAACTCTGAGTAACAATACCCAAATGAAGAAAGAGAACACTGACAGTCTGAAAACCTGATTTGTGCTTCTTTGCAAACATACACCCACCTGCCTACTATATACTAAATTACTAAGCATTAACTGGAATTCTGATCACTATTCTAACTCTTCCCTTTACAGAATACAATTAACAGTATTAACATTTATGTGTTATGTAGAAAGTGTTTATATTTTCTAGCTTTTGAAATCCTGTGAAAGGAACAATACTCAATACATCCTTCTCTGATTTGCTTCTTTGTTATGTTTCTGGGAGTTAACCATGTTGATGGTATACCTCTAATGCATTCTTTCTTACTAAAATATAGCATTCCACTGTATAAGGCAGTGCTTTATTTGTTGTACTAGTGATGGACAGCGACATTGTTTGTTGATTTCTGCTATTAAGCATTGCTGTACATGTCTCTTCATTTACATGGGCAAGAGCTTGTCTGGAGTACATGGGCAGGAAAAGAACTGCTGGCTTAAAGTGCTACATAAACCTTCAGAGTTAACTAAAATTGGTAAAGTGTGAATGATATGCCATACTATGCATGCACTGGAGTGTTATATAAGTTTTACTTATTTTCTATATTCTTTCCAACATAGCCCTGCTATTATCTAAATGGTCAACCTTCCAAAAATTTTCTTGTATCCCAAATATAGTCATTCATTAATCAAATATTTACTGAGACATCTACTATGTGATAAGTGCTATACTAAATGATACAATATTTTTAATTTCATACATCCTTATTCCAACAGTGAGAATCTGAATGCTTTTCAGATGCTCAGTACCACAACCCACTCACTGATCAGAAGGAAAGGTTCTTTATGATACTAAGAACCAGAGTGTAAGCATGATTACTGAAATACCTGCAAACAGCCAGTATGTGGCATGTTGTAAATTGCTGATAAAACTGTCCTAAAATAATTACTTTTTATTGCCTCACTTCTCATGTAATAGCAATATCTTAAAACATTAACTCTAAAGCTTTTTTTTCAACCACAAAATCACTTGACAGTTTGGAAAAGAAAACAGAGATTTTAAAATGTTTAAGTCTGATTTTTGTCTTATTTTAAAAATAAATCATTGCATTTCTCTCCTACCAGCTCCTCTTCCCCTAAAGATGACCCTCCCCCTCCCCACAAGCCTGGGAATAGCTTTACATGACAGAGTTTGAACAAGAGATTGTAATACTCCCGAGTACTAAAATAAACATTAACACAGTTCAATCAGTGTCAGAGTGTTCCACAGCACTTAATCTTTATCACTTCCCATCTACTGTTTTCTCTTTACATTCTTTTACCTTCCAATAAATAAGAACTGCAATAATGGAAACATTGTGTGGACTGCACCTCAACGATATTATTAAGTTCCAAACCGTCACTATAATTTGGGTGTCACAGAGAGAAGATATTCATGGCTGACACACCCTAACAAATAAAAGCTGCTTAATAACAATGCATAAAGCCTGTGTTGAAGGAATGTTTTCGCACTGACTTCCTGATTCAGAGGTTTAAGAGATGATATAAAAGAATCACCAGAATCATTTTGAGAAAATTTGACTATAAGATGAGCAGAACATAAAATTTGTAAGAATAGCTTAAGTCCTTTAAAACTTGTTCTCATAACCCTACTTAAATAAAAAGTATGTTTTCAAAATAATGCTCACTAATACCCAATAAAACTCAGGATTTGTGTGTGGCAGTCTCCATGTATGCTGTGCCTACCTGAACAATTCACGTGAACTCTACATTAGACAAAGTGCATGGGTATGGTTTCACTGGGTTCATTAACATAGACAAATACTTACCTGTCAACTGCTGCTGTGCAGTCAGTAAGTATAAAGTGATACATAGAGCACAATGGAGAAACAAACAGAATACTGATGGTGTGATTCTGGGTAGACACAATGGCATGAGCAAAATCCAAGAAGAACAGAAGAAAAGGGTATTTACAGCCAATATAGTAATGATAGTTATACATCAATTACATCTCAATAAAAATAGTAACAAAAATAAAAGTCTAACATTTTAAGGACTTCCCTAGTAGTCCAATAGTAAGACTCAACCCTTCCATGGCAGGGCCCATAGATTTCATCCCTGGTCAGAGAACTAAGATCCCACATGCCACGCAGCAGGAAAAAAAAAATTAACAGTTTAGAATTTCATTTCATGAGCTAACAGATATACAGTTTCATGTATGATTAAATTAATACAGGAAGAAAAGGAATCATCAAAGGTAAGTGAAACTTGCTAAGTTTTGCCATCAGTGAAAGATGGTGGCAAACCATCTAGACTCAGTTCTGTTACTGCTTTCCTAAATAATTCTCTTTCCTTTTGTATGACAATATAATATTCTGATCAATTTATAATCTAGAAATAGTTTACTAGTATTTTAAATAAATTTTAAACTTTAAGAAGGTAATATCCTTGATGATCAGTAATTTCACTCTTGTGAATATACCCTTCAGAAATGAAGGCTCAGGTCCAACAAAAGGCATATAAAGTGTGTTTTAAGGCAGCTTTATTGTAGTAACCCAGAAACATTTGAAAAGAACCCAAATGCCCATTAATAATAGACTTAGTAAACTGTTATATATTCACCCAAAGACATACAATAGAAAAACAAAGAACAAGCAACATACACAGCACACAGTAAAATAGGCGCAATTAATCTATGCCTGAGTAAGTAGAAGCCTAAAGACAGTTTTTAAAAACCGGAAAAATCCTATTTTAGATGGTAATGGTTACAGTTGACATATGTAAAAAAATTGAGCATACACTTTAAGATTTGCTATTGCTGCTAAGTCACTTCAGTTGTGTCCGACTCTGTGCGACCCCATAGATGGCAGCCCACCAGGCTCCGCTGTCCCTGGGATTCTCCAGGCAAGAATACTAGAGTGGGTTGCCATTTCCTTCTCCAATGCATGAAAGTGAAAAGTGAAAGTGAAGTCGATCAGTCATGTCCGACCCTCAGTGACCCCATGCACTGCAGCCTTCCAGGCTCCTCCATCCATGAGATTTTCCTGGCAAGAGCACTGAGTGGGTTGCCATTGCCTTCTCCTTAAGATTTGCTTGATTTGTTACAACTCAATAAAAAAATCTTCAGTTAAAAGCAAAAGCAATTTAACAGTATGTCTCAAAAACTAGAAAAAGGCTGATTCATTGACTTAACTTATATAAATTAATAGTACAAAAATAAATCATTTGTTTAAAAAGCTGTGTTCATGCACAAACATTCATTACAAAATTTCAAACAGGAAATGATTAAAATCAACCTTTCAACAGTAGGAAAATGGCTAGGTGGATTGTGTTATTTCAAGTAACAGAATTTTTGAGATACTACAAAGGTAATTCTAAGGACTGCTCTAAAAAGAAGAAAAAATTTAATCCACTAATCAGTGAAAAAATCCAAACGCAAATCACTCATGGTGGGTAAATACAAAATCTGTGTGTCCCCTCAAACAAATACGTACAGGAGGCAGGACACTAACATGCAAAAAAAGTAATGTGCATGCATTGAATAGTGGGTGGGTGATTTGAATTTCATTTTAAAAATTCCTTGAATTTCGTTATTATTCTGTTTTGATAATTAAGAGCGAGTAGAAAAATACTGAAGAGTTTCCAGAACTAATTAAGGTAAAATGTTACTAAAGGACAGATATAAGGGAAAAGAAGAGGAATTATACTTTCAGAAAAGCTGAATGGCACAGAAGAGACACAAAGGGAAGTAAAAGTACTGAATGATGTGAAAGACAAAAAATTCCAGGAAAAAAATTCAAATGGATGTGTAGTTGAATATAAATAGAATGTGGGAAGATCAAGGAAGAGAGGACCATGTCTCAAAAGAACAAATTAAGGCAGCTGAATCTCAGAAGAGAAGAGGACATAATACATCAGTTAAGAATTTCAGAATATCATCCCTGCTAACTGACTGTGTAACGTCTATCTGTAAAATAAAACCAATAATAACAGAATCATTAGGTCATTACAAGAACTAAATGAGTTAATGAAGGCAAAGCATTTAGATCAATGCATGCCAGTAAAAAGAGCTCAGTAAGGATTAAATAATGCAACAGGAAAATTTAACATTTCAGAGAATAAAGAGACAAGATTACTTTCACTTCATTTTTTTAATAAATTTAGCCTTTAAATTCTTTTTCAAATTCATAGCTTTATCAAGGTTATATTTAGTTTGTTAATAATTTTTCTCATCACTCAGAAATTTCACACTAATTTTAACTGGAACTCACAGAAGTCTGACTCACACAATTGCAGCTTGTAGAAATTCAACATAACACAGTACGAGCATTATTCTTTTCATATAAACAATGGTACGACTTCCATGTGAGTCTCAAAGCTAATTTAGGATTTGGAACTTAGAATGACTAGAAAAACAACGGGGAAAATATTTGACTTTGGGTTAAGTATTCATTTAACAGAATTATTATTGCTTCAGTAGAAGTCTATCATCTCGACATAGAAGATAGATATTGTTCCCCACCTCTCAAAGCAAAAGAGGTAAATACAAACAATAGTCACAGATAGACTGTGCTGCTCCCTGATCTTAGTGCTGTTTCATTAAGAGTTTCCAGTGTGGAGATTCCTTAAAAAACTGGAAATAGAACTGCCTTATGACCCAGCAATCCCATTACTAGGCATACACACCAAGGAAACCAGAATTGAAAGAGACACATGTACCCCAATGTTCATCGCAGCACTGTTTATAATAGCCAGGACATGGAAGCAACCTAGATGCCCATCAGCAGATGAATGGATAAGAAAGCTGTGGTACACGTACACAATGGAGTATTACTCAGCCATTAAAAAAAACACTAACTGATTTGAATCAGTTCTAATGAGGTGGATGAAACCGGAGCCTATTATACAGAGTGAAGTAAGCCAGAAAGAAAAACACCAATACAGTATACTAATGCATATATATGGAATTTAGAAAGATATTAACAATAACCCTGTATGCAAGATAGCAAAAGAGACACAGATGAATAGAACAGTCTTTTGGACTCTGGGAGAGGGAGAGGGTGGGATGATTTGGGAGAATGGCATTGAAACATGTATGCTGCTGCTGCTGCTGCTAACTCACATAGTCGTGTCCGACTCTGTGTGACCCCATACACAGCAGCCCACCAGGCTCCTCCATTCCTTGGATTCTCCAGGCAAGAACACTGGGGTGGGTTGCCATTTCCTTCTCCAATTCAGGAAAGTGAAAAGTGAAAGTGAAGTCGCTCAGTTATGTCGGACTCTTACCGACCCCATGGACTGCAGCCTACCAGGCTCCTCCGCCCATGGGATTTTCCAGGCAAGAGTACTGGAGTGGGGTGCCATTGCCTTCTCCTGAAACATGTATAATATCATATAAGAAATGAATCGCCATTCCAGGTTCGATGCAGGATACAAGACGCTTGGGGCTGGTGCACTGGAATGACCCAGAGGGAAGGGAGGTGGGAGTGGGGTTCACGATGGGGAACACGTGTACACCCGTGGTGGATTCATGTTGATGTATGGCAAAACCAATACAATATTGTAAAGTAATTAGCCTCCAATTAAAATAAATAAATTTATATTAAAAAAAAAAGTTTCCTTTTTGAAATCTGTCTTCGGTTCTCTCCTGCCTCCCCTCCAGGGCTCTTTTTGGCCCTTGTTTCTTCAAGTGGAATACAGCATTATTACGAATGGATAGGTGACCTCCTCCATCCACCATCACCCCCAGGCCCTTCCCCACCACCTCCACACAAACAGAAACAAAGTTTTCAGGGTTGGCATCACCAGCCTAGGAAGAAATGAAGTGTTGCTCGGGGCAATTGTGAGGCGGGATGGGTAGGGGGAGAGGATGGGGGGAGGGTAAGGTGATCTCTGCCAGTTCCACCAGCTGCAGCAGCAGCAGCACCTGGAAATGGAGATTCTCAACCCCACCCCGGACCTACTGAGCCACAGTCTCTGCGCTGCAGCCCAGTACTCTGTTGACCACTGGCTCTTAGGTGAAAATGATGCCTCCTCCACTTGGACAATCCCTGGCATGTGCCATTCTCATGTCAACTGCTTCACAATTAAATCTTACAAGTAGCAGAGCATCTGGCAGCATCATCAGCTCTCCAGTGCAAACTAACCCCCGTCAACTGTACTTCTCTTCAAACACGATGAAGAGAGAAGCGATAGGTTTTGTGTTTCCAGAAAAGTGAGACAATATTTTTCTCATAAATTTATTAAGAAGTCTTTGAAAACAGAAAGCTGATGTATCTAATCTAAAAACAAAAAACAAACAAACAAAAAAAAAACCAACAATTCAATGTTAGATTGTCACAAAATTAAGTTAAAAAATCCTCCCACATGATGAAAGAGGAGTATGGATGGTAATCTCTTTTGAATAACCTTTAAATACACACTGAGCATCCATGGAGCATGTGGCCACTGAGCACTTGAACTGTGACTAGTGGGAACTGAGATGTGCCAAAAGCTTAAAGAATACACCAGGAATCAATGGCTTACTATGAAAAACGATGCAAACTATACCTCCTAACTTTTGCATTTATATTGATTATATATTGAAATTATTATACTTTGGATGCATGCATGTGTGCTCTGTCATTTCAGTCTTTTCCAACTCTTTGCGACCCTGTGGACTGTGGCCCACCAGGTTTCCCTGTCCAGACTGTGGCCCACCAGGTTTCCCTGTCCATGGCATTCTCCAGGCAAGAATACTGGAGTGGGTTGCCACGCCCTCCTCCAGGGGATCTTTCCGACCCAGGGATGCATCCCTTGTTGCCTGTGTCTCTTGTATTGCAGGCAGATCCTTTACCCACTGGGCCACCTGGGAAATTGGGTTTAATAAAAGAGGTTATTAAAATTACTCTCCCTTATTTCTATTTACTTGTAATGTGGCAAGGCGAAACTTTTAATAGTACACATGGGGTTGCATTATCTTTCTACACAGTGTTGTTTAGAGTTCTAAACTCTAGCAGTTAGTAATAATTATATCTTAATACAAATAAAAAAATGTCATGAAATATATTTTCAAATTATATATGAATAATGTCAGACTTCTTTTTTAATCTCATTTAATATTTAGTATCCAGACTGCCTTTCTTCTCTTGCTCTCCTAGCCTTCTGCCTTACCCTTTATTTCAACGTCCACTCAGGCTTCTGCTGCTAAGACCTCCCATCCAGCTGAACTGATTGATTATCCCCAATCAACAATAAATATGAAAGAAGGCACGTTTACAAATCAGAGGAAACTCTAAGAAACCTCTCTCTGGAGGCAAAATTTAAACTGAAAAGTAAAGAATGAAGACAGTCATGTGATGTTAATGTGTGGGAGGTGAATGGGAGTTTGGAAGGAGTATTGAATGCAAAAGGCAAAGGCCCTGAGATGAAAAATAACTTGACACTTTTTGAAAACTGAGAAAATCTGGATATGGCTAGAACCCAAGGAGTAAGAGAGAGCTGCAAGAGGTAAGAATGAGAGAGACAGGAGGAGCCCAGCACTTCAAAAACCTCAAAGGGACAAAAAAGAGCCTGCACATTATTTCTGGTACAATGGAAAACCAACTGGATGGGTTTAAGCAGGGAGATGATATGTTCTCACTTACATTTTAAGAAGATTACCTATGACAGTCCACTCGCGAAGAGTTGGACATGACTGAAGCAACCTAGCACCCACACATGTCCATTTATTAAGTCACTTACAAATACCAGAAAATGGTGCTGGGTGGTATCTTATATATGTTGTCTGATTTAAGATTCTCAGGAACCCGATGATAGTTGAGCTATTATCCCAGATTAGAAATGGGCAAAATAAAGCACAAAAAGTTTAACTTGTCAAGTGTTACTCAGTAGCTCAGTCTGCTATCTAACTCCCTCTGACCGAAGTGCTTTATACACATCATACCATGCGAGGACAGATAATTTTCTGTAAATCAATGAACTGACTATCCTTAAGATATTTATTGCAAGACAGCTAAAGACATAGTACAACTAATCTTTCACAATTTTAAAATAGACTCACCGTAGTGAACACACTGTTCTAAACGCCCATGATTTGCAGTTATACTGTCAGTGAAATTAAAGTTTTGCAAGAGTGAATCATAGAGCTTTTACTGCAATCTGAGTTGTTCGGACTCTATCTGAGAAATTCTGAAACAATCTGTTTAATGCATAACTTCAAATGCAGAAACTGCCCCTTTGAGCCTGAAAGGCTGAATGTGTTTATCTCTTTCAACCAGGGAAGAGGAGACTGGACCATTGAGAGCATCCCTCAAAATTAGTTTGACATTTTGGCACTTTGGCTATCAGCATGAATGGTGCTTTGCTGTATGTCTCTTTTCCATTAACTCAAGACATACACAGTTTAGCAGTCTCTGAATTATTGTATATACTTCTGTATAATATTCATGCTTTTATATAACCAAATTAAGGTGAGGCATAAATGTCTACACAATGTCCTATACCCAGTAGGGAGTAATAAGTCTGAATAAAAGATACATCTAAAATATTTTTCCAAAATTGCAAACATGTTATCTGCCCTGCTTTGGAATTCAGCTTAATTTGGCTTCTTTCTTTGACTTCTGATAGTCTCAGTGACATAGACATGCACACCCAGAGGACTTCCTTCTATGGCTACTTAACCCAAACATACCCATTATTCAAAGGCCAAGATGTGGAAATAGTATGAACATATGAAACAGATATAAGAATATATATTTTTAAGTATCAAACATATCTCTAGATTAGTCAGAGAAGATTTTCTTTCTATATATTATTCACTGAATCTAGATACCACCTCAAGTCACTCCAATATGTGCCGTTTGTCCTGGCCAGAGGGACTGCCCAAAAGGGAGGAAACATTAAGCGACCAGAGCATAGCTGAGAGGAAGTGTAGAGAGAGGAAGGCTTTTTAGAGATCAACAGAAATGATTTGGGTTTTGGACTCAGCTGATTTAATTTAGAGACTAAAACAAAAATATACATGAGCCTTAAGGAAGATCTGAATATCTAAGATTATAATAAAACTAAATACTTTGTTACCCTGCTGCTTTGAACTGAATTGTATCTCCCCAACCCTCAAACTTTATAAGTCCCAACTTCCAGTACCTCAGAATATAACATATTTGGGGATGGAGCTTTAAAGGGTGAAAGTGAAAGTGTCAGTCACTCAGTGCTGTCCAACTCTTTGTGATCCCATGGGCTGTTGCCTGCCAGGTTCCACTGTCCATGGAATTCTTCAGGCGAGAATACTAGAGTGGGTTCCCATTCCCCTCTCCAAGGGATCGTCCTGACCCAGGCATGGAACCTGGGCCTCCCTCATTACAGCAGATTTTTTACTGTCTGAGCCACCAAGGAAGGCCCTTTAAAGAGTAGTTAAGATAAAATGAGTTCCCATGGGTGCATCCTCCGTTAATCCAATATGATTGGTGTCTTTATGAGAAGAGATTGAGATACCATCACTCAGGAAGGGAAGACCATGTGATGACACAATGAGAAGATGGACATCTACAAGGCAGAAGAAGAAACCAAACCTGAGTGGCAGAGGGAAAGACGGCAAAGCCTGGAGCAGGACAATGGGAATAGAATATATGGAATGAGAGGATTATGTTTGAGAGCTTTCCATTATCTTCGAACTTCTCATGAGAAACTAAAAAATTAAAATTCAAAAATGAAGAACTTGATTATACTGTTTTTTTCTCCCTTGGCAAATTAACTTATACACATGTAAGACAAATGCAATACCTTATTCAGTAGAATATTCACAGAATCTAGAAAATCATCTGAGATTTTGGCCATTTTGTCAAATCATTCTATGGTAACTGTGAAAGGTCATTTCCAAAGTATTAACACTACAATTATACAATCCCCAACCTCTATCAGGGTCTATTGTACCATCTAAGGGAGCTCAGCAGGACCTTGTCCCTCCCTATCTGAACACTGAACACTGTAAGTGTTCGCCCGTCCCTGCAGATCAACCCAGCTATCACTTTCACACATTAAATGTACACACACTCAAGCCAAAAAAAATTTGCTCAAAACCCCAAAACCCATATTTAACATTGTGTACACTTATCTCCCAGTCTCAGTATCACCTCATGTTTGTCACAAGACAAATAATGTAGCTGCTGCTGCTGCTAAGTCGCTTCAGTCATGTCCGACTCTGCGACCCCATAGATGGCAGCCCACCAGGCAAGAACACTGGAGTGGGTTGCCATTTCCTTCTCCAATGCATGAAAGTGAAAAGTGAAAGTGAAGTTGCTCAGTCGTGTCTGACTCTTAGCGACCCCATGGACTGCAGCCTACCAGGCTCCTCCATCAATAATGTAGAGGGAAACATCATAAATTCTGCATATGAAAGAATTTTATAAACTGTGAAGTTCAAGTATCATCAACATTGTTATTGTACAGATATTTATTAATGTTAGTGCTCACACACACACACACACACACACAGAGTCTAAATTCCATAGTATGACATCAAAAAGCCTCTATTTTCAGGTTTCTTCTTACTTTTGTGAACTCACTTTCTACCATCTTTTTTCTGTTTTACACTGGAGCCTCATGAAACCACAAAATCAATGCTATTCCTATTTAAGACTAAAATATCCTTTATTCTTCTTTCAGTCAAATCCTACCCCTTACATAAAAGTAAATTCATATAGGGAGATAATATTTTAAAATCTCATATCATTTTGTGAACTCACTTTCTACCATCTTTTTTCTGTTTTACACTGGAGCCTCATGAAACCACAAAATCAATGCTATTCCTATTTAAGACTAAAATATCCTTTATTCTTCTTTCAGTCAAATCCTACCCCTTACATAAAAGTAAATTCATATAGGGAGATAATATTTTAAAATCTCATATCTGAAAAATAACTTACAGTTATAATATACACAGAACTCTTATAACGCAATAATAATAAGACAAACTGCTCAATTTTAAAAAGATGGGTGGGGGAGAAATTCCTTGGCAGTCCAGTGGATGGGACTCCATGCTTTTTTACTCCCAAGAGTTGGGGTTGTTTCCTGGTAGGGGACCTAATATCCCACAAGCCATGCAGCACTGTCAAAATAAATAAATAAAATGACAGAAAGATGGGTGGGGAGGGGGGGCCACAGATGCATAGGTTTGAACCACCAAAGAAAGCAGTTTAATGGTACCTAAGCTCATGAAAAGATGATCAGCATCACTAGTCATCAGGGAAATGTAAATTGAAACCACAGCGAAATCTCATCAGATACTGTTCAGAATACCTAAAATTAAAAGACTGATCATACCAGGTGTTCTTAAGGATGTGAGGACACTGGAACTCAAGCATTACTGACGGGAACATAAAATGGTACAACTACTGTGGAAACCTGTTTTTCCATAAGATCTAGCCATTATACTGCTAGGTAATTACATAAAACAAATGAAAGCATTTATCCCCACAGACTCTTTTAAAAGAGTCTGTTCAGAGCAGCTCTATTTGTAAGAACCAAAAACTAGCAACAGTTCAGATGTTTATCAATAGGTGAATGAATAAACAAATTGCAGCATAGCCATACAATATTATGCCATTCAGTTAAAAATATATTTTTTCTTTCTGGCTTACTTAACTCTGTATAATAGGCTCCAGTTTCATCCACCTCATTAGAACTGATTCAAATGTATTCTTTTTAATGGCTGAGTAATACTCCATTGTGTATATGTACCACAACTTTCTTATCCATTCATCTGCTGATGGACATCTAGGTTGCTTCCGTGTCCTGGCTATTATAAACAGTGCTGCGATGAACATTGAGGTACACGTGTCACTTTCAATTCTGGTTTCCTTGGTGTGTATGCCCAGCAGTGGGATTGCTGGGTCATAAGGCAGTTCTATTTCCAGTTTTGGTGTTGACCATCTGGTGATGTTCATGTGTAGAGTCTTCTCTTGTGTTGTTGGAAGAAGGTGTTCGCTATGACCAGTGCATTTTCTTGGCAAAACTCTATTAGTCTTTGCCCTGCTTCATTCCACATTCCAAGGCCAAATTTGCCTGTTACCCCAGGTGTTTCTTGACTTTCTACTTTTGCATTCCAGTCCCCTATAATGAAAAGGACATCTTTTTTGGGTGTTAGTTCTAAAAGGTCTTGTAGGTCTTCATAGAACCGTTCAGCTTCAGCTTCTTCAGCGTTACTGGTTGGGGCATAGACTTGGATTACTGTGATATTGAATGGTTTGCCTTGGAAACAAATAGAGATCATTCTGTCGTTTTTGAGATTGCATCCAAGTACTGCATTTCAGACTCTTGTGTTGACCATGATGGCTACTCTATTTCTTCTAAGGGATTCCTGCCCACAGTAGTATACTTATGTCAATGCAATTATATCTCAATATCAATAAATTATATCCCTTGACTTAAAAATAAAGAATTCATACATCCTGTGTAACCTAATTCAGGAAAAATTAGTGGGCCTTCTGCTACGTTACTACAATACTTCTCCAGCACTCAAAAGTTACCCTTATAATAGTGGGCAGTTATTCTTTAATGCATATCCCTAACCAGACATGAAAACTTTAGGAGAGAACTTCCAGTCATTGCTTAATACCCAAAATAGAATCTAGCTTGAAAATTAGGTTCTCAACAAATGTTTTAATTCTACTGTTGATATTTCACTTTCCTTCTTAAAGAGGAATACCAGACCACCTTACTTGCCTACTGAGAAACCTATATGCAGGTCAAAAAGCAACAGCTAGACTGAACATGGAAAAACTGACTGGTTCAAAATTGGGAAAGGAGTACATCAAGGCTGTATATTGCCACCCTGCTTATTTAACTTGCAGAGTACATCATGCAAAATGCTAGACTGGATGAATCACAAACTGGAATCAAGACTTCTGGGAGAAATATCAACAACCTGATATATGCAGATGACACAACTTTAATGGCAGAAAGTGAAGAGGAATTAAACAGCCTGTTGATGAGGGTGAAAGAGGAGAGTGAAGAAGCTGGTTTGAAACTCAACATTCAAAAAACAAAGATCATGGCATCCAGTCTCATCAGTTAATAGCAAATAGATGACAAAAAAATGAAAACAGCAGCAAATTTTATCTTCTTGGGCTCCAAAATCACTGTGGACAGTGACTGAAGCCCTGAAATTAAAAGACACTTGCTCCGTAGAAGAAAAGCTATGACAAACCTAGACAATGTATTTAAGAAGCAGAGACATCACTTTGACAACAAAGGTCGGTATAGTCAAAGCTATGGTTTTTCCCATGATCATGTACAGATGTGAGAGTTGGACCATAAAGAAGGCTGAGGGCTGAAGAACTGATGCTTCTGAATTGTGGTGCTACCAAAGACTCTTAAGAGTCTCTTGGACTACAAGGAGATCAAACCAGTCAATCCTAAAGGAAATCAACCCTGAGTATTCACTGGAAGAACTGATGCTGAAGGTTAAGAACTAATATTTTGGCCACCTGATGTGAAGAGCCAACTCACTGGAAAAGACCCTGATTCTGGGAAAGATTGAAGGCAAAAGAAGAAGGGGGCAGCAGAGAATGAGATGGTTAGATAGCATCACTGACTCAATGGCCATGAATTTAAGCAAACTCCAGGAGATATTGAAGGACAGGGAAGACTGGCATACTGCAGTCCATGGGGTCACAAAGAGTCGGACATGACTTAGCAACTGAACAATAATCTCCATTAAAGCTACTCATTCATTCAGTGAACACAAGTTCATTGAACTTCAATTAAATGCCCAAATAAAGAAGTGAGCAAGAATAACATATTTCTTATTCTCAGAGGTTTCACACTTGAGCCTAAGAGAATCATCATCAAATGTGCAACCACAGTGTGTGATGAAGGTGGTAAATATGACAGGGAAAGAAAAAGATAAAATTAAATTGGTATATTGGGGCAGGAGGTCAGGAAAGTGGTATTTAAGCAAAGACCCACAAGAAAGGTGGAAGGTGACTAGAAGGCAGGGAGGGAAATGATGATGACAATGGCTAAGAGTTTTCCAAACAATAGATACAGCTTGCAGAGCATGGTACCTTTGAGGAAATAGAAGAGATTTCAGCTAAAAACTAAAGTAACAGATGTCAAGAAAAGAGAGATGAAGCTTGGAGTGGAAATCCAGACCAAGTCACGCAGGGTCTAGTGAACCAGACTGCCTTTCTTCTCTTGCTCTCCTAGCCTTCTGCCTTACCCTTTATTTCAACGTCCACTCAGGCTTCTGCTGCTAAGACCTCCCATCCAGCTGAACTGATTGATTATCCCCAATCAACAATAAATATGAAAGAAGGCACGTTTACAAATCAGAGGAAACTCTAAGAAACCTCTCTCTGGAGGCAAAATTTAAACTGAAAAGTAAAGAATGAAGACAGTCATGTGATGTTAATGTGTGGGAGGTGAATGGGAGTTTGGAAGGAGTATTGAATGCAAAAGGCAAAGGCCCTGAGATGAAAAATAACTTGACACTTTTTGAAAACTGAGAAAATCTGGATATGGCTAGAACCCAAGGAGTAAGAGAGAGCTGCAAGAGGTAAGAATGAGAGAGACAGGAGGAGCCCAGCACTTCAAAAACCTCAAAGGGACAAAAAAGAGCCTGCACATTATTTCTGGTACAATGGAAAACCAACTGGATGGGTTTAAGCAGGGAGATGATATGTTCTCACTTACATTTTAAGAAGATTACCTATGACAGTCCACTCGCGAAGAGTTGGACATGACTGAAGCAACCTAGCACCCACACATGTCCATTTATTAAGTCACTTACAAATACCAGAAAATGGTGCTGGGTGGTATCTTATATATGTTGTCTGATTTAAGATTCTCAGGAACCCGATGATAGTTGAGCTATTATCCCAGATTAGAAATGGGCAAAATAAAGCACAAAAAGTTTAACTTGTCAAGTGTTACTCAGTAGCTCAGTCTGCTATCTAACTCCCTCTGACCGAAGTGCTTTATACACATCATACCATGCGAGGACAGATAATTTTCTGTAAATCAATGAACTGACTATCCTTAAGATATTTATTGCAAGACAGCTAAAGACATAGTACAACTAATCTTTCACAATTTTAAAATAGACTCACCGTAGTGAACACACTGTTCTAAACGCCCATGATTTGCAGTTATACTGTCAGTGAAATTAAAGTTTTGCAAGAGTGAATCATAGAGCTTTTACTGCAATCTGAGTTGTTCGGACTCTATCTGAGAAATTCTGAAACAATCTGTTTAATGCATAACTTCAAATGCAGAAACTGCCCCTTTGAGCCTGAAAGGCTGAATGTGTTTATCTCTTTCAACCAGGGAAGAGGAGACTGGACCATTGAGAGCATCCCTCAAAATTAGTTTGACATTTTGGCACTTTGGCTATCAGCATGAATGGTGCTTTGCTGTATGTCTCTTTTCCATTAACTCAAGACATACACAGTTTAGCAGTCTCTGAATTATTGTATATACTTCTGTATAATATTCATGCTTTTATATAACCAAATTAAGGTGAGGCATAAATGTCTACACAATGTCCTATACCCAGTAGGGAGTAATAAGTCTGAATAAAAGATACATCTAAAATATTTTTCCAAAATTGCAAACATGTTATCTGCCCTGCTTTGGAATTCAGCTTAATTTGGCTTCTTTCTTTGACTTCTGATAGTCTCAGTGACATAGACATGCACACCCAGAGGACTTCCTTCTATGGCTACTTAACCCAAACATACCCATTATTCAAAGGCCAAGATGTGGAAATAGTATGAACATATGAAACAGATATAAGAATATATATTTTTAAGTATCAAACATATCTCTAGATTAGTCAGAGAAGATTTTCTTTCTATATATTATTCACTGAATCTAGATACCACCTCAAGTCACTCCAATATGTGCCGTTTGTCCTGGCCAGAGGGACTGCCCAAAAGGGAGGAAACATTAAGCGACCAGAGCATAGCTGAGAGGAAGTGTAGAGAGAGGAAGGCTTTTTAGAGATCAACAGAAATGATTTGGGTTTTGGACTCAGCTGATTTAATTTAGAGACTAAAACAAAAATATACATGAGCCTTAAGGAAGATCTGAATATCTAAGATTATAATAAAACTAAATACTTTGTTACCCTGCTGCTTTGAACTGAATTGTATCTCCCCAACCCTCAAACTTTATAAGTCCCAACTTCCAGTACCTCAGAATATAACATATTTGGGGATGGAGCTTTAAAGGGTGAAAGTGAAAGTGTCAGTCACTCAGTGCTGTCCAACTCTTTGTGATCCCATGGGCTGTTGCCTGCCAGGTTCCACTGTCCATGGAATTCTTCAGGCGAGAATACTAGAGTGGGTTCCCATTCCCCTCTCCAAGGGATCGTCCTGACCCAGGCATGGAACCTGGGCCTCCCTCATTACAGCAGATTTTTTACTGTCTGAGCCACCAAGGAAGGCCCTTTAAAGAGTAGTTAAGATAAAATGAGTTCCCATGGGTGCATCCTCCGTTAATCCAATATGATTGGTGTCTTTATGAGAAGAGATTGAGATACCATCACTCAGGAAGGGAAGACCATGTGATGACACAATGAGAAGATGGACATCTACAAGGCAGAAGAAGAAACCAAACCTGAGTGGCAGAGGGAAAGACGGCAAAGCCTGGAGCAGGACAATGGGAATAGAATATATGGAATGAGAGGATTATGTTTGAGAGCTTTCCATTATCTTCGAACTTCTCATGAGAAACTAAAAAATTAAAATTCAAAAATGAAGAACTTGATTATACTGTTTTTTTCTCCCTTGGCAAATTAACTTATACACATGTAAGACAAATGCAATACCTTATTCAGTAGAATATTCACAGAATCTAGAAAATCATCTGAGATTTTGGCCATTTTGTCAAATCATTCTATGGTAACTGTGAAAGGTCATTTCCAAAGTATTAACACTACAATTATACAATCCCCAACCTCTATCAGGGTCTATTGTACCATCTAAGGGAGCTCAGCAGGACCTTGTCCCTCCCTATCTGAACACTGAACACTGTAAGTGTTCGCCCGTCCCTGCAGATCAACCCAGCTATCACTTTCACACATTAAATGTACACACACTCAAGCCAAAAAAAATTTGCTCAAAACCCCAAAACCCATATTTAACATTGTGTACACTTATCTCCCAGTCTCAGTATCACCTCATGTTTGTCACAAGACAAATAATGTAGCTGCTGCTGCTGCTAAGTCGCTTCAGTCATGTCCGACTCTGCGACCCCATAGATGGCAGCCCACCAGGCAAGAACACTGGAGTGGGTTGCCATTTCCTTCTCCAATGCATGAAAGTGAAAAGTGAAAGTGAAGTTGCTCAGTCGTGTCTGACTCTTAGCGACCCCATGGACTGCAGCCTACCAGGCTCCTCCATCAATAATGTAGAGGGAAACATCATAAATTCTGCATATGAAAGAATTTTATAAACTGTGAAGTTCAAGTATCATCAACATTGTTATTGTACAGATATTTATTAATGTTAGTGCTCACACACACACACACACACACACAGAGTCTAAATTCCATAGTATGACATCAAAAAGCCTCTATTTTCAGGTTTCTTCTTACTTTTGTGAACTCACTTTCTACCATCTTTTTTCTGTTTTACACTGGAGCCTCATGAAACCACAAAATCAATGCTATTCCTATTTAAGACTAAAATATCCTTTATTCTTCTTTCAGTCAAATCCTACCCCTTACATAAAAGTAAATTCATATAGGGAGATAATATTTTAAAATCTCATATCTGAAAAATAACTTACAGTTATAATATACACAGAACTCTTATAACGCAATAATAATAAGACAAACTGCTCAATTTTAAAAAGATGGGTGGGGGAGAAATTCCTTGGCAGTCCAGTGGATGGGACTCCATGCTTTTTTACTCCCAAGAGTTGGGGTTGTTTCCTGGTAGGGGACCTAATATCCCACAAGCCATGCAGCACTGTCAAAATAAATAAATAAAATGACAGAAAGATGGGTGGGGAGGGGGGGCCACAGATGCATAGGTTTGAACCACCAAAGAAAGCAGTTTAATGGTACCTAAGCTCATGAAAAGATGATCAGCATCACTAGTCATCAGGGAAATGTAAATTGAAACCACAGCGAAATCTCATCAGATACTGTTCAGAATACCTAAAATTAAAAGACTGATCATACCAGGTGTTCTTAAGGATGTGAGGACACTGGAACTCAAGCATTACTGACGGGAACATAAAATGGTACAACTACTGTGGAAACCTGTTTTTCCATAAGATCTAGCCATTATACTGCTAGGTAATTACATAAAACAAATGAAAGCATTTATCCCCACAGACTCTTTTAAAAGAGTCTGTTCAGAGCAGCTCTATTTGTAAGAACCAAAAACTAGCAACAGTTCAGATGTTTATCAATAGGTGAATGAATAAACAAATTGCAGCATAGCCATACAATATTATGCCATTCAGTTAAAAATATATTTTTTCTTTCTGGCTTACTTAACTCTGTATAATAGGCTCCAGTTTCATCCACCTCATTAGAACTGATTCAAATGTATTCTTTTTAATGGCTGAGTAATACTCCATTGTGTATATGTACCACAACTTTCTTATCCATTCATCTGCTGATGGACATCTAGGTTGCTTCCGTGTCCTGGCTATTATAAACAGTGCTGCGATGAACATTGAGGTACACGTGTCACTTTCAATTCTGGTTTCCTTGGTGTGTATGCCCAGCAGTGGGATTGCTGGGTCATAAGGCAGTTCTATTTCCAGTTTTGGTGTTGACCATCTGGTGATGTTCATGTGTAGAGTCTTCTCTTGTGTTGTTGGAAGAAGGTGTTCGCTATGACCAGTGCATTTTCTTGGCAAAACTCTATTAGTCTTTGCCCTGCTTCATTCCACATTCCAAGGCCAAATTTGCCTGTTACCCCAGGTGTTTCTTGACTTTCTACTTTTGCATTCCAGTCCCCTATAATGAAAAGGACATCTTTTTTGGGTGTTAGTTCTAAAAGGTCTTGTAGGTCTTCATAGAACCGTTCAGCTTCAGCTTCTTCAGCGTTACTGGTTGGGGCATAGACTTGGATTACTGTGATATTGAATGGTTTGCCTTGGAAACAAATAGAGATCATTCTGTCGTTTTTGAGATTGCATCCAAGTACTGCATTTCAGACTCTTGTGTTGACCATGATGGCTACTCTATTTCTTCTAAGGGATTCCTGCCCACAGTAGTATACTTATGTCAATGCAATTATATCTCAATATCAATAAATTATATCCCTTGACTTAAAAATAAAGAATTCATACATCCTGTGTAACCTAATTCAGGAAAAATTAGTGGGCCTTCTGCTACGTTACTACAATACTTCTCCAGCACTCAAAAGTTACCCTTATAATAGTGGGCAGTTATTCTTTAATGCATATCCCTAACCAGACATGAAAACTTTAGGAGAGAACTTCCAGTCATTGCTTAATACCCAAAATAGAATCTAGCTTGAAAATTAGGTTCTCAACAAATGTTTTAATTCTACTGTTGATATTTCACTTTCCTTCTTAAAGAGGAATACCAGACCACCTTACTTGCCTACTGAGAAACCTATATGCAGGTCAAAAAGCAACAGCTAGACTGAACATGGAAAAACTGACTGGTTCAAAATTGGGAAAGGAGTACATCAAGGCTGTATATTGCCACCCTGCTTATTTAACTTGCAGAGTACATCATGCAAAATGCTAGACTGGATGAATCACAAACTGGAATCAAGACTTCTGGGAGAAATATCAACAACCTGATATATGCAGATGACACAACTTTAATGGCAGAAAGTGAAGAGGAATTAAACAGCCTGTTGATGAGGGTGAAAGAGGAGAGTGAAGAAGCTGGTTTGAAACTCAACATTCAAAAAACAAAGATCATGGCATCCAGTCTCATCAGTTAATAGCAAATAGATGACAAAAAAATGAAAACAGCAGCAAATTTTATCTTCTTGGGCTCCAAAATCACTGTGGACAGTGACTGAAGCCCTGAAATTAAAAGACACTTGCTCCGTAGAAGAAAAGCTATGACAAACCTAGACAATGTATTTAAGAAGCAGAGACATCACTTTGACAACAAAGGTCGGTATAGTCAAAGCTATGGTTTTTCCCATGATCATGTACAGATGTGAGAGTTGGACCATAAAGAAGGCTGAGGGCTGAAGAACTGATGCTTCTGAATTGTGGTGCTACCAAAGACTCTTAAGAGTCTCTTGGACTACAAGGAGATCAAACCAGTCAATCCTAAAGGAAATCAACCCTGAGTATTCACTGGAAGAACTGATGCTGAAGGTTAAGAACTAATATTTTGGCCACCTGATGTGAAGAGCCAACTCACTGGAAAAGACCCTGATTCTGGGAAAGATTGAAGGCAAAAGAAGAAGGGGGCAGCAGAGAATGAGATGGTTAGATAGCATCACTGACTCAATGGCCATGAATTTAAGCAAACTCCAGGAGATATTGAAGGACAGGGAAGACTGGCATACTGCAGTCCATGGGGTCACAAAGAGTCGGACATGACTTAGCAACTGAACAATAATCTCCATTAAAGCTACTCATTCATTCAGTGAACACAAGTTCATTGAACTTCAATTAAATGCCCAAATAAAGAAGTGAGCAAGAATAACATATTTCTTATTCTCAGAGGTTTCACACTTGAGCCTAAGAGAATCATCATCAAATGTGCAACCACAGTGTGTGATGAAGGTGGTAAATATGACAGGGAAAGAAAAAGATAAAATTAAATTGGTATATTGGGGCAGGAGGTCAGGAAAGTGGTATTTAAGCAAAGACCCACAAGAAAGGTGGAAGGTGACTAGAAGGCAGGGAGGGAAATGATGATGACAATGGCTAAGAGTTTTCCAAACAATAGATACAGCTTGCAGAGCATGGTACCTTTGAGGAAATAGAAGAGATTTCAGCTAAAAACTAAAGTAACAGATGTCAAGAAAAGAGAGATGAAGCTTGGAGTGGAAATCCAGACCAAGTCACGCAGGGTCTAGTGATGTAAACACACTTGGAGTTCATGATAAGGGTATTAGGAAGTGAATGAATGGTTTTAAGTAGAAGAAAAAAGACAATGTCAGACCTGTTTTCTCTATATCATTCTAACCACTATCATGAGAAATGATTGGAGTTAAGACTAACCAGGAAGGGAGAACAGTTGGTTACTATAAAAATTCACATTAAAAATAGTAATGCCTTTGCTAGAGAAACAAATCTTCTAGACAAGAGAACAAACTAGAGAAACAATCTTCTTCCTAAGTACTTGACAAGCTGGCTCAAATGGCCAAATGAGGTTTAGTTTTGCCATACAAGCTATGTTTTAAAATATGGACAATTTTTAGGACTATAATAGTTGAAAAACTACAAATCTATAATGACCATGATCAAATCAAAGCTTCCTGTACAATCCTAAAGATTTAAGGTCTGCTTCAATCCTTCATACTGTCTCATCTTCCTTATTCTACAGTTTTTAAAGTCAACTGAAAGAGCTTCAAAAGATCTCTCAAGTCTACCTTATCCTCTTCATATCTCCTTTCCATTGGGCAATTGAGAAAGTTTCCTACAATTCTCCTGTCTCTTATCTGTGCCTCTGTGATCCAGCCTCCAAAATGTTGCCAATCAATTTGAAAAAAGAAAAAGGAGACAGAAAGCTTTCCTAACTCAACCTACTTATAGACTTTTGATGGTCCCCATTACCTACAGGACATAGCTCAAACTATTGTTATCCACATTCAGGATTGTCAGAATGGCCCAGTGCTCCTTCCCCAGTTCACTTCTTGCCATTCCACTTAATTTCAAATGTAATCTCCTCTCCCCCAAACCCCTTTCTGATTCTTCTCTATTCAGCAAGAGCTAATCGGAAAATCACTTATTCTTCCATGAAATCTCTCTAGGACATTCAAGCTAAATGTATCTTTTGTGTTTCCATTTTCCATGGTATTTCTATTTACTGTACTAATACAAGAGTTATCACTCTATGTTATAGACGGTTATATGTGTTTGTCTTCTAAGTAGATTATCTGTGTTTGAGGGTGGGGACACTGATTTATTTATGCCCCTATTCCAGGTATTCTTGCCTGGAGAATCCCAGGGATGGGGGAGCCTGGTGGGCTGCCGTCTATGGGGTCGCACAGAGTCGGACACAACTGAAGCAACTTAGCAGCAGCATTCCAAGTATCTAGTACAGTGCATATAATTCCATTCCACTTAAATTAAAATACAAACTTTATTTGCAAACTATAGCCATAATGTCAGAAACAAAAAAAGCAAAAGCAAAAAAAAAAAAAAAACAGGACAGACTCCATAATCTGACCAAGAGCACACACGAAGTACAACACACTACGCAAGCCAAGAGAGACAATAGAAAAAGATTAAACATATTTTAAAAAATACTAAATTACCAGACCCAGATGGTGGTATCAGTAGATACTTTTAAATGAGATGGGAATTCACTATCTAGATGTCTATAACAATTTTTCGCTATCATCTATAAATGCGATTTTCCTATATTGAAATAGAGTGCAGAGAAAGGGTCAAATGTTCAACAAATAAAATGCTTGACTTAAGTAATACAAGAATTAATCCACATATACTTTAAGAATAAAGACTGTTATTTTTACTTTAAAACTATTTAAACGGAGGCACAGAAATGTTAAGCAACACACAGGGATACACAGCTGGCAGAGGGCAAAACTGAGATTTGCATTAAAGTTTTGATAATTCCTCAGCCCATGTTCTAACCACTGAACTATATACTCGGGATGTTCCTTGTCTACACTGTTTACCTAAGCACTTCATGAATTCAGGGACTGTGTCTCTTACTCATCACTGATCTCTGAGGCCTATTAGAGGGGTTGGCCAGGGGTGCAGGGGCCACCCTAAAACTCTTGAAGTCTTATGCAACTTGTGTGCGTGCTCAGTCACTGATGTTGTGTCTGACTCTCTGCGACTCCATGGACTGTAGCCTGCCAGGCTTCTCTGTCCATGAAATTTTCCCAGCAGGAATACTGGAGTGGGTTGCCATTTCCTCCTCCGTGGGCTCTTCCCAACCCAGGGATTGAACCCACATTTCCTGTGGCTCCTGCATTGACAGGTAGATTCTTTACTGCTGAGCCACCTCAGAAGCCCCTATGTATAATTCCTTTAGAGAGAGGGTCAATAAAAGCGGGTGACACTTATTAACTTATTCACAACAATCAAGTAGCATTGTAGATGAATTATCTCATTCTATCACAACAATAACAGCAACACAGAATACATGTCAGGTATCTAGTATATGTCGGGCATTGGTCTAAATTTTTACATGTATTATTAACATATATAATCATTATATCAATTCTATGAGACAGATGGTATAGTCACATATACTTCAAAAATGAGGAAACTAGGCTTCAAAGAGGTTAACTTGCCCAAGTGCCCCAGCTTTTGTCCCCCTTTTGGTAAACAGCTGGGCAGGAATAGAAGCATCCCTATGTGACAACAAAGCAGTCTCTCTAGGCTTACATCCCATGAGGTGGTCATCCTCAAAGACCTTCCTGTTCCCCAAAATGTTAAGAGAATCACCAAAAAGAAGACAAAAATTAATTCCTTATGCATTTTCCATAAGGCCATCTTGATAAAAATCAAAAGTTTTCATAGCAACACAATATCAGAAGCTATGAGCTAGTTCTCCCATATAGAGAGCATTCTGTCTCCTTATGTGTTAAATACAAGGTAGGAAGTACAAGTATAGCAGAGGATAAGATGGTTGGATGGCATCACTGACTCAGTGGACATGAATTTGAGCAAACTGGGAGATAGTGAAGGACAGGGAAGCCTGGCATGCTGCAGTCTATGGGGTCTCAAAGAATCAGGTGCAACTTAGCCACTAAACAACAACAACAGGAAGTCCATATCGTAAAGGGAAAGTTTTTCTTTAAGGCTTATCCATGATGAATGGGTAAGATAGTACTGAGTTTCAAAGTTACTTATATAAACATGCAAATATGCATACATGGAGCAGGGTTGCTGTTCCTTACAGACTTTTGTGGCCTAGAAGTGCTTTCCCCCAGGAATACTTGGTCAAGAACAAGGAGACATGGCAAGGCCTGTGGAGTCTAATCAAGGAATCATTCCTCATGTCCGCTTCAGCTGGGCAGTCCGTGCAGTGAACAATCGAGGACTTCTTGAAGGTGCCAAGGTCACTCCCATGGCTTAGATTCACAGTGCCTGGACTTGAATCCCCAGTTTTATCCTCTGTAGATGTGTGACCTTAGTCAAGTTTTTATATTTCTCTGCCTCATTTTTCCCATCTGAATATGGGGAGAATATTAGTATTAGCTGCATAGATTTGTTTAAAGAATGTAAGAGAAAAAATTCATAAGAATGGCTTAGAACAATATGTAACACGTATTAAGGATTCAGTAAGTTTCAGCAAAAAACATATGTATTAATAAGATTAACAAATAGTTCTCCCAAATGTAAGAGGAAGCAATATTTGAAGCACTTTATGAGTCTATGTATAAGCTGATTAATACCAATAGGGGGAAATTTCTATGGGGAGAGTAGACAGAGCAATTCTGCAAGGATGTATGTATGTATGTACAATGATGTATCACTATACACTCAGTTCTATTTGCATGTATAGTTGCCTAAGGATTCCAAACTACAATATCTCACTTAAAATTATGTTTCATTTCTAGGGATGTGAATACTCTTACAAAGGTAGCAAACACATATGTCAAGAGCCACACAATCACAACAGCAACTATTAGGCTCACCAGAGTCACATGTTTGTAACATCGAAATTCTCACTTAGCATGCACCAGTATCTCTAGCCATTCAGTAAATGGATGGTGACTAATAGAGTCAAATAGAGTCTTTTACAAGCTCAAAATAAGAGTGATATTTTAAAATGTATTTAATTCCTTTTCCACTTTATTACTGTATTCTCAAAGCAAAATTCTCAAGCTCTCCAAGTTAGATGTTACAGGGCTGGTTATATAATTTCCAAATATCCAACTCTGTCAATGAGAAATCCACTTTTCAGCAATCAGACTGGCAACATTTTAAACAGATCATTACTATCCAGTGTTGGCAAGAGTAAGGTAACGACACTGTGGGTACTTAGGAAGGGTCTTTACAATATCCATCAAATTTAAAATGAACATCCCCCTGGAACCGGTAATTCTCTTCTCAGAATAAATCTTCCGTAGTATTCTTGCAGAGACAATGTACACAGATAACCACTGCATCACTCTTTGTAATAATAACAAACTGGAAAATCTAAGTGAATATTCTGGGGGATATTGGTTGGCTGGTTACATTAGGTAGATACGTTTAAAAAGAAATCTTCATATACTGACAGAGAAATAATTGAGAAATATTAAAAGAAAGCAAATTTCAGAACACTGATAAATGAACCATTATCCAATTTTTTGAAATAATGAAAGATTCCTGTGGTTATACATGGGAGGGAATCCCTGATGGCTCAGCGGTAAAAAATCCACCTGTCAATGCAGGAGACCAGGGCTCAATTACTGGGTCGGGAAGAGCCTCGGGAGAAGGAAACGGCAACCCACTCCAGTAGTCTTGCCTGGGAAATCCCATGGACAGAGGAGACTGCGGGCTACAGTCCACAGGGTCTCAAGAGTCGGACACAACTTTGCGACCAAACCACCGCTACCACACACATAAAGGAACACAAGTCCAAATCAACAGCAGCTACACATACGGAATGGAATAGGAAAGGGGGCTCACTTTATATTTTTCTATAATTTTCTTGTTGCTTTATAAGCAACTAGTACTTTTAGAATTCAAAGAAAATAACAAGAATTTTCAAAACATACAGGGAACGAAAAGTTATTATTTGCATTATTATTTGCAAGTATAAAAAAATAAACTTAGTCATCCCCCAAATTAATTTCTGCTGTCCCATATGCTTAAAATGACAACTGAATAAAATGCTTATGAGATCTTAATAGACACACTCTAGTTAAAAAGGGCTTCCCTGGTAGCTCAGACAGTAAAGAATCTGCTGGTAATGCAGGAAACCAGGGTTTGATTCTAAAGAAGGGAATGGCAAACCGCTCCAGTATTCTTGCCTGGAGAATTCCATGGACAGAGAAGCCTGGTCAATTAATGCATGGGGTCGCAAAGAGTCAGACATGACTAAGTGACTTAACGTACACATACCTTCACAAAACAATGATGAGAAACATTCCCTATTTGTAGGCCTATAAATGGAGCTGAGGAGGAATGGGAAGAAGAGAACAGCCCTCCACCTACACTTTTGAAAAGTGAAAAATAAGGAGTTTACCACCACTGGTCACCTTCTTTCTCCACCTTCTCACCCAAATGGTAAAAGAGAGAAGCCCAACCTTTCTAGGCCACTGACTTCAAACCCACAATAAATAAATAGATCAGGTGACTTGACTGATAGTACTGAGCACAACAGATGAAAACAGAAGGAAGTGTGCTGAGAGGGTGGGGACAAGATTATTATGAAAAAACTGGTGTTAGCTGGAAGGGAAGAATATTGTACTACTGAAGAGAATATACATATGAAATGAACGGAAAAGCAGGAGAAAGTCACAAAACAAAAGCAGAAAATGTTACTATTTATGAGGTGCTTAGTTTTCAGGACATCCCATGAAGTGGACAGCGCTGTAGTCTGCATTCTCTAGGGCTGCCCTCATAGGAAAGCTGACTGAAGGCAGACTGCTTGTTGGAGAGGGGTCCTGTAATTGTTTAGAGCAAGTCTCAGAAGAGCAGCACATCAACTATGAAGCCCATTACATTCAATTCGAAGATCTTATCACGTGCTGGGCTATTCCCGTTAGACATGGAGTGATTATTGCTTAACCTGTACATTGTTTAAACAAGCTTCCAAAGGACATTTCTTCCCAAAGGAAGCTAAGGTGATTTAAACTGAATTATGTATTATATAATTCTATATAACGATTATATATATATATATGCACATACATGTATAGACAGACAGAAAGACATACACCTACAGCCTTCATATAATCGCCCCAGAGGCATCACCTGAAGATACCCACTCTCAAAATGTGTCTAAGAGAGAACTGGCAGAGGCTGAGACGGGAGCAAAGGCCTATGGTGATGCTCTAGGGCCAAACACCTTCCTACAAACCTCCGAGGTCCATAGAATATCCCAAACCCTGGCCTGGCCCCAGGCCACAAAAAAAAAAAAAAAAAACACTCCACTAAAGCCCCCAGAGACCTGGCAACCATGTGACTCGCCGACAGACACCGAAAGTTCCTCTACCAAACACATCCAACTTTTATTTTCTCCTTTTCCTGCGTGACCGGCTGGCGCATGCCCCCGCTGCCTCACCTCCGGCCCTTTCTTCTTTCCCGCACTTCGGGCTGTGGGAAGCCTCGGGGTACCTGCTTTCAAGCTCGACTGGCCTAGGGGGTCCTAAGGCTCAGCCCCTCCCGGGCGGGCGTCCCTGATGCAGCCGCGGGAGGGGAACCGAGCGTCCTCCGGCCCGACCCCGGCAGGGGGTCGGCAGGCTGGGGCTCAGCCGCTGGGTTCGGGGGCGCGGCGGGGAAACTTACCTGCGCGGAGCGGCTGCCGGAGCTCCCGCGTCGCCGTAGCCGCGTGGCCGCCGCCGCATCTCCCGACGGCAGGCCCCCACCCGCCCCGGCTGCGGGGGTCCCGGGCCGCACTTTTCCCAGCCTGGGAAGGAGGATTGCGAGCGCCGAGGTGGAAGGTGGGGGTGGGGCGGAGTGATCGGGGAGACGAGGCGTAAGGATGTTTTGTTGTTGTTTTGTTTGTTTGTTTGTTTTTCCGGATCGCTAGCAGAGACTTTAGACCATATGCTGGGAGGGTATTAGCTCGGCTCAATGGCGACAGAACAGCGGCCTGACTCTCACCGTCCGATCGATTTACTAAACAAACTGAAACGTGGGTGGGGATGTTAAACAGTAACCAGCTGCCTCAATGAAAACTGAAAGCGGCGAGGCCGCCACCGCCTCGGCGCGCTGGTTTCCCGGTTCCCAAGGCCCCGGGGCGAGCGGCGGGCGGGCTGGCGAGTGCCGGAGCTCTGCCTGCGTGGACCCGAGCGGCTCTCCCCGGGCCTCTCGGAGGCCTCCATCGCGCAAGGCGCACGGCGGCTGGACCATCGGAGCCGGGTTCCCTCTCTCCGCCTCCCGCCTCCTGAGGACCCCCCGGCCTGAGGCCAAGCGCGGCCCGCGGGGCCGCCGACACAGTCCCCTCCCAGCCCCAGGTCACGCCTCGCCCAGGGCGGTGTCAGCCCTGGGCCGGTGCCTCGGCACAGGCGGTAGCGCGGAGAAGCCTGCTGACCCGAGAATGCTCCTCTCATCCCGAGCCAATGAGGTCCAGAAAAGGGCCGGAAGTATTTTTAAAGAATTAAGTAGGTTCCTAGGGAGAGCACTGCGGCCGCACCACTAGGGGAAACCGCATCGATCTCGTTAAACTGCACCTTGGGCCACTGGGGTTAACTTCAGCCCTGCGGCTTGCGATCACCTTGCTCGGCCAGAGTTCTGGAAAGTAGAGGGAGCCCGGTTTTCCATTCCCGGTTAACCTCGCCACCTGTGGCTTCGGTCACTTAGTACCTCTTTACAGATGTATCTGATGGAAAACTTCCTTTCTTCCTCCAACACACTAGGAACCGTCACAAACTTGAGACTTGGAGTAGTGATGCCCAGACCCATCCGAGATGCGATGGTCATCCGGATCAGGTTTTTGTTAACCAAGCGATATAGCCAGAAGCAGTGGCTCTTAAAAATATCTCAGCAATTTAACTTCGTGGTTTCAGGAATGAATGACTTCGGGTCAGACAAGTAATTATCTTCATGAGATAAATAGTTACTTAATCCCTAAGGTTTTTCTTTTCCGACGGGGGGGTGGCGGTTATTTTAAGACTGTAATAACAATGCCAGGGAGATCAAAGGGCTAGGTCTTTTTTCTTTTTCTTTTTAGATCAGGTTTACTAAACTTTCTCGGTTTCCTCCTTCTGAATCTCTTGCTGAAAAGCTCCTTTAAAAACAAGTAGTTGGTGTTTCACAAATCAGAACAAAGAAGAGAGATCATATACTATTTTCTTTAGGTCTACCTTCTTGAGCAAAACACATTCTTTTGGTCTCATTGCCCACGTGGTCTGCAAACCAGGTCTCCAAAGCGGCCTCCCTCTGTCCAAATCCGCTCCAGGAAATCCTCCGGAGACAGCCCAGACATGAGAATAACCATTAACCGGCTGTATTTATTATGCAAATCTTTCAAGGGTGTGTTGTTTAAAGATCACCCATGGTCATTCTCAAAAAATATTTCCACATACTTGGATAATGAGTGTAGGTTGTCTTACTCTTGCCAAAATAGAAATATAGAGTTCCCATAAAAAGCTGAAAAGTCTGAAGTTAGAAACTGTCCATGCCTGTTCTCAGAAATTTTGATGCCATTTGACATCTGTAGTTCCCTGCAGAGAAACCAGAGTCTCCGTTTATTTCGCTCCTAACAATCCCTAATGTCAGTGGGTTCGACTTGGGATGATCAATTTCTCATCCATGTGTGGTAGAATCGCTAATCTACCAGGAAGTGATCATCATATATTCTGTATCAACAATTATTTTTACACAATATGTAAAACCTCTGCCAGAGGATTTTATTGTCACAAGGATTTTGACTAATAAGGGAAATAACAGTACATTCAAGGAAGTATATAAACTCTTAAGACAGTCATTATCTAAAGGAAGTATTGGGGCTTCCCAGGTGGCTTAGTGGTAAAGAATCCGCCTACCAAGCAGGAGAGGAGGGTTCCATCCCTGGGTGGGAAGATCTCCTGGAGGAGGAAATGACAACCCATTCTAGTATTCTTGCCTGGAGAATCCTGTGGACAGAGGAGCCTGGCAGGCTACAGTCGAGTCACAAAGAGTCGGAGGCGACTGAGCACGCACAGAGGAAGCATTGCGTCTGTTCAACTTAGAAAAATCTCTCAACTTAGAAAAATCCCTACGAGTGTAACACAGCCAGTCCTCTCACTCGCAGCAAGTAGGGAGTGGTTTCAGGTAATTAAATAAATAGACAAATAAGTGACTCTGTAAACTAAAGGAAAGTATGAGAGGTTGACTCAGCTAAGCTTTGGCAGTTTTTACTAAATCAACCAATGTCAACTGACCCAGCTTTAGAGCATCACTTATATTGTTCCTGAAACTAATTTATTACGATTCTCCATGGCATGGGTTTATGATGCTGAGAATGAAAAATGTGCTCTATGGAGAGTAGTCTCCCCTGACCTGACTCATGGCAGGGGTAGGGGTGGGCGGAACAACAGGAGAAGGAAGAGATCGGAATAATTTTTTAGGGCAAGGTTTTCCGAAAATACAGTTATGTTTCAATAGTCAGTATTTAGGGAGAAATCACACACATATGTGTTTATACCATATCTGCTTTTAATCTGGAATTAAACACCGCAAAGTGGCGTCATAAAATTCTTTGCCTGGCTTTCCTGTTAAATGTCTCGTTTAACCTGGGCTTTTCCTTTTTGCTTTGATCAACTTTTTTACACGATTTTTTTTCCCCTTCCCAATGCCACCAGACCGTCTGGATAAAAATTCCGGGTTTTCCCAGGAGCGCTTCTGATACTATGAATGGAAAGCTGTGGCCTCTGGCAGAGCGGTGGGGAGGGCGCGCGCCGGCGCGCGAAACCTGCGGGGAAAAGGTCTTGCAGATCTCAGCTCCTAGAGGCCCTGTCTCCGAGGGCAGCTCCACGCCCTCCGCCTAAACAGAAACCTTCCCCAGACGGGAGGTGTCCACTTCCTGCCCAGGTGCTCCACCTCTGCTGACCCGGTGTCACAGCCGTCGCACCCATATTGGAGCCGGCCACCGCCTGGGAGGGAGCAGTTAGCGGCGATGACCGCCCACCCGCACGCACGCTTCCTTGCCGGGGGTTAAAATTAAAAAGGAAAACTAAAAAACTCGTACAGTTCTCCACCTGCCGGTCCTTTCTGGATTGGGCAAAACTCAGAGACCCCTTCTAAGCCACTCAGATGTAAAGAACCGCGGGCGGGATGTGGCCACGGGGGTTTCAGGGGCAATTCTAAGGCTGGGGCTAAGCTCAGCGCATCCCCCAACTCAACCTTTGGGGCTATGTTTGACCCTGGGGGCGAATCAACGGATAAAGCAGCCTCCGCCAGAATTTCAAAATCTCCCTGGACTCCACTGAATGTGTTTTGCATCAGAAGTGAAGGATTCCAGTCATTAGGACTGGCGTGGGGGTCGGGGGCTGGGGAGAGGAGGGCGCTGCAGGTGGAGGTGGGGTGTGTGTATGAAAGGAACATTCTAAAGCCATCCTATCTTGGAGTGTAGGGCCCGGGGCTTTTTCTCCCGCCGCCGCTCACTGCCCTGTAACCCAGTCTCTCTCCGGAAAAGCACAGCCCTTTGGTCCCTAGCGCAGTCCTAAGCGAGGCACTGCCGAAGCTTTAAAGCTGCGAGGCCCCCGACTGTGGGGAAGGGGATGCTAAGCCATTTCATCGCCGCCGACCCTGCATAGCAGCTTCAATGAGGTCTGCCTCAGTGAGGAGCAGTAGCGGAGTTTGTCTCCGAATCCCGGGCTTTGGTACCCTCGTTTGTATTTGCTTTGTCGGACTTTTCACCGGGCACCCGTCTTTAATGCCTTGAATTTAAAGTGGTAAAACACTTTCCCCTTCCCTAAATCCGCAGAATGGGCAGATTAAACACGGAGGAGGGGGGCTGATTAGTGTTCCCCCCCGCCACAGCATCACCAACACAGTGTAGATCCTAAAAATCAACCTCCAGACCCTTGCCTGGCTCTTTGGAGAGCTAGGCTCTTAAAAAACAGACTTCGGAAAAGCTGCAGGCAAGGCCTTCACAGCTAGGCACCCTACTTGCCCACACATTGGCCCACATAAAAATTAGCCTTTCTTTTATGGCTTCATCACTAATGAGCACCTAGAGTAAACCTGTGTAAATAAGGCCACAGGAGTGTTTCCATTACCTGTTAATCTAAATGAAAAAACCAACATTTCAGATCAAGTGGCTCTGCGGACACCTCTGGCTGAGACACCGTCAAAAATCGAACATTCACTAGTTCTCAATGTCAACCTAGGGTTCCTGTGCCAAAAAAAAAAGTAAAACTGCTAGGCTGGATCTCTTCCCCAGCTCCTCTCTTTGTAGATTTCCTGCGAAGTATTGACTGCCAAGGTCTCTGCATGATTTGCAAACTTTTACAGTCATTTATGGTACATGCAATAAAAAAGAGGTGATATGAACACGCTAGTTCAAGGTGTAATGCAAAGATATATTCCGTGCCCTTGGCAACTATCTGTGGGACCTATTTGTCTTTGCAGAACACACCCTTCTCTGAAATGAACCCCTCTGTAACAAAGATTGGCCCTTTACATTTCCAGGGCATTGGCCCCTCCATGGAAAGGCATGTGTTCAAACCAGAAAATTTGATTCTTTCTACCTCATTTCAAACCAGGAAAAAAAAAAAAAAAAAGATTCCAATAAAAACTGGGGGAAAAAAAAAGAAAAAGAATCTTAAAGTTCTCTACTTCCCTACTCTCTCTTATCATAAAGAAGATAGGGAGGAAAAAAAGAAGAAAGAAAATTGATTGCCCAGTTATAATGTAATCTCCAACTGCCCCTTCCATAACAGAGATCCACAGGAACTTCCTTGTTGAGAAAAATAAAAGGATTTAGATTATTCAGAGAAAACACACCATTTTAGATTGTAGGTGCCCAAAAAAAGAAAAAGATTGTAAATATTTTTGCAAAAATATATAGCTAGTCAAATACAGATTTGTTGCTGGATTTTAGTTATACAGTTTTCAATAAAATAAACTTGCAAGCGTTCTGTTGTTCTACCCTGTAACTGTAGATAAAGACATAAAAGCCTTATTAGAAACTCTACACCCTTTTACCAGTTTTACCAGTCCTTTTTTTTTTTTTTTTAAGGCTATGTGTGGGAGATTGAGGAGGGTGAAAGAAAAAGAGACTCATTTCCAAAATGTCCTACTTTGAACCAAATCGGTTTTCTCATCTAGCGTTGCAAATGAGAACAGCTTATACATAGCTTCTGAAAGGCATTCTGAATCCTCTACCTGCCATCTAGTGGACATAAGATAAAATGCTGATTCTAGACATCTTTAAAAGTTTTAAGGGTCTTTAGCTGTTTTCTTATTTATAAACCAAAACAAGTCTAAGAAGTGAAAAAGAAAATATAACTTTAAAACTTAAAGGAAATAAAGCAAATAATTGTGTTATATAAAATAACCACTCAATTGCGTTCCATTTCCTTCTGTTTTTAATAATCAGTGGGGTTATCAATCTTTGCTGAGACAATCAATTTATTATTATACTCGCTTTTCTTCTGCATATCCTCTGCACATAGAGTTTATGCTATTTGTCTTCTTTTCAATTAAACTCATTATCAGTTTTTCACCTAGTTGATATTCAAATTTTTTAAAATTCAAAAAGAACTTAATAATATTCCATTTCTATCTGGACTTTTAAAATAGAATATCCACAAAAAGGATTCTCCATTTCATAAGACACAGTGAAAGAGAGAGAGGAAAGAAAGGGATAAAATAAAGAAGAAAAAAGAGAGAGAAAAAAGATTGAGTTAATTGTACACTTGCTTTTGACACTGTGATAAGTATTATACTCCTTCAAAACTTAACTTTATTCAACATCAAAAAATAAGTAGGTTAAAATCTAGTTGCTTTATGGCAACTCACATTTCCTTGAGGTTAACATTATAAAATATTGAGCATATGTAGGAGGTTTGCTGTATGAAACGTCCATTAAATATTAATATCATCACCATGTTTTCATGATAGCTGACTTTTGGGAGAATGTTTGCACTATGCTATGCATTGTTTTATGGGCTTTTAGTCAGTTTACACATTGAGTACTTACAAAAACTCTAAAAGATTTTTATTATTAATATCACTATAGGTGAGGAAGATGAGGAATGGAATTATGAAGCTGGTAAATTCAGAGCTAACCTGGTTCCAAAGTCGAGGCTGGCATCTTCCTTGTCATCCTGACTCTCCAGAGAAAAGAAGCAAAAAGAGACCACTGCAATTCACATTATGAGATAAAATAGATATAACATACATATATGAGGGAAGCCCTTATATGTGTGTGTATATATGTATATTATATAAAATAGATATAAGATACATTTGTTTGAATATTTAAATTTGATATGCAAAATATCAGACATTCAAATGAGAAAAAAAAACTTAATTACCACTCATAAAACTCAAGTATTAAGAATAATATATACTTATAAGTAAATAGCATGTTCATTTACCTCATCCGTTTAGTATAATTTCGTATAATTTGTGACAGATATCCTGCAAACCATTATTGGAGCTTTGTCCTACCATCCATGGCTACTTGTACTTTAAGTAATGAAGTCAAACAGTCCTCGCAAAGCCCTCCAAGCATACTACCAAAGATATAGCCCTGAATTTAACTGGCTCTGTCCGCCCAATTATATTTACTCCTTGTCTCATTATAATTTCAAGTTCCACTTCCTAAACAAAAATGTATGTACTTTCTAAACGTATATTTTCCTCTCCTATAATTTTCAATATATTCTCCTCTTTTCAGAACAGCCATTTTACAAATGAACTAGTTCAAGAGTCAAGAACCTTAAATCATCACAATTAAATGTATTCCCATTCTCTCCATAACAACTCTATATCGTGAGATCAAGCTTTCTCTTCTGGAAGCATATTGATCATTTCAGAAACTGTAAGTGAATGATCTGTCTGACCTACCGGGCCTTCCATTTGTTTTTTTCAATCCACGACATTTGAAATACTAAGAAGCGTTCCATCATGTAGGTATGACTTTAAGATTAGTAAATGTTTTTGGGCTTCCCTGGTGGCTCAGTAGTAAAGAATCTGCCTGCCAGTGCAGGAGACACGGTTTGGATCCCTGATCCAGGAAGATTCCAGATAACTCGGAGCAACTAAGCCCGTGTGCCACAACTGCTGAGCCTTTGCTCTGGAGCCTGGAACCCTGAACTGTTGAAGCCCACGCTCCCCAACAAGAAAAGCCAGAGCAATGAGAAGCCTGAGCACTGAAAATAGAGAGTAGGCCTCACTCACCACAACTAGAGAAAAGCCAGTGCAACAACAAAGATCCAGCACAACCAAAAATAAAGCAAACTAATTTCTTTTTTTAAAAAAAGTAGTGAATGCTTTCAAAATCTGACAGCAGGCGCTCAGGATTCCTGCCACGGTTTCATACTCACAAGTAAAGTCACCAGTTCTGCCTTCCTGATCTCTTACATACCTCCAATCAAAACCAGATATCAGATAAGAGCTGGAGACGACAGTAGTCAGACCCTTTGTGTCTCTCTTGTGTATCCACGTAGATCTAAGTGCACCTTCCCCGTGATGCTATCACAGGAAGAAGAGATTCAACTCCTGTTTAAGGTTAATCCCTCCACCTGTGTTCTTGATCCCATCCCTTCCTGCCTATGCCTGGCCTTGTTCTGTCAATTATTTCTTTCCTTATATCTTTAAATTCTCTCTCACCAATGGCTTCTTCCCTGCAGGCTATACACATGTTCAAATCTTACTAATAAAGTTAAAAAAAAAAATTAAAGAAGCCAAATTTGTTCTCTATTCTGTTCCCTTCAGGTGCCTGCCCTATTTTTTGTCCTTTGCAGCCAAGAATCACTAGCCAAGACAATTGACAGTCTCTTTATCAACACCTTCCATTCACTCCTCTGCCCCCTATAACCTGGCTTTCATTGGTTCTGTTCTATAGACTGTTCTTTGGAAAGGCCTTATGATTTCTGGCTGATAATCCAATAAGGATTAAACACGTTCAATCCTTACATTAAGCTCACCAGAGTCTATGCCTAACCTTCTTGAACATTCTTTTCTCTATATTTCTTACTACTTTGCTCCTATTATCCTGTAACTACTTTCCCAAGATTTTCCCTTTAGCATTCTTATCTTCTTACTCTGTGTACCTCTCCTGGGCAATGCCAGGCACTCTAACAGTCTTCCCTATCACAAAACTGGCTATTGGTTCTTTAAATTATATCCAAACTCAAATCTTTCTCCTAAGTAACAGGACTATAGCAGCTTCGGGTGTTCCAAACACCACCTAAACAGTAACTATTAGATTTCTCACATGCATTTCTAACTCAGTATTTCCAAAACTTTCCTATCTTCCCCACTGTTTTTTTTTTTTTGAATATCCATACACACAAAATGGACATAAGTTCCTCCCATTCCTATAAGCACTGGGACTGCACCATGTTTTCATGAGGAAGTAGACTCTGGAATGCAGATAAAATGAAGGAAGTATACTGCAACCAGGAGGAGGAGAGTCCCACACTGAGGATGGTGGGATGGGAATACACAAAGAGCTGAGCCCTGAAGGCACTGTTTAGCTGCCTTCCCAACTGGAAACTACTTACCTTCAGACTTTTCATTACATGCGAAAAACAAAACCCTTATTTTAATTCACCGGAGCAGATTAACTGAAATACTAACTCAAGGTAATGAAAAAGTGGAATCACTAATGGGCTTTATGTCACTGGCTTAGGCAACTGGGGGAATAATGGTTTCATTAATTAATGCAAAAAGAAAAGCAGGTTTGGGAAGAATATAACTTAGGAGTGTTTTGGAAATACTGAGTTTGAAGGGCATCTGGAATATCTCCTCCTTTCATACCTTTCTGGTGAACATTTACTCATTTTTTGAATATTGCTCTTTCTGTAAACAATGAATCTTTCCCTGTAGTCCTCTTATTAAGCTCCTTTCAACAGTTTATCAGTTTTTCCTTCAATGCTACCTCAGTCTTCTTATATATATATACTTGTCTTATTTCTATGTCGCTTGAAACTAATTGTTGGTATGTATGTAATCCTCAATAATACATTTTGTGACTACAAATTAATAAATTGGGCTTTCACTATCAGAATATTTTATTCTTCCATGATTAGAAGATATACTTGAAGTTCTCCGTACATTTCTTTTCAACAGAATTTTATGATGTGTAGTAGAGGTTGTTCGCCTTTTGACTGCTAAAGCCTTCCTTCAGAAAGTACCTCGTGCTCTCAAATTTATTTGTTCACCTTAGTTCATAGATAAACTGTTGACAGAATAGGAGAAATTCAGTTATAATTACTAACCTTTTAATGCTTCATTTCTTCCAAGGATATCTGCATTTTAACAGGGTCAGGAAAAGATGTTAAATGAAGCAAATAAATCTTGAATGGTGGAAATACAGGTATCATCAAGAGTGAGGGCAATGGTGAGACTGCATTTGTGTCTCACTCTTTCTTCTCTCACCAAAGTTATCAATAGTCCCATTTATACACTGTTGACATGGTAGATTTAAAAAAAAACTTAAGGGACCAGTGAATATTCACAGGGCTAATTGTCAGTTCTTACAGATGCATTTGTGGTACCCCCAAAATAGTATTCCTGCTATTACTACATCTCCACAATTTCATAATGTTAATAACTATCAATCAAAAATGTCTATGTTCCAGACACTGATTAAGTGCCTTATATATTATTTCATTTAATCCTCATAAGAGCACTATGAGGTTGTATTAAAGATGCAAAAGCAGAACTATCAAGGATTAAGCAACAGGCACACATGGATATAGTCAAGGTTTGAACCCAGCAATCACACTTCATTTCTTGTAAACAGGGTTGTTAATGTGACTTGTTCCTATAAAGATTGGATCTGACCATACAAGACACGATAAAACAGATCAGCTTCTCTCCAATCCCTGGCTACAGCAGTGGAGACAATGCTCTATGGCCCTCATCATGCTTGGCCAACATTTTATGTAGTTCAGAAGAATCTTCGAGCTGGTAGAAGTGTCTTTTCACTTCCACTGTGGCTTTAGATTCCTGATGCTCGCTTCTCTCCCAATTTATTAGCCATGTTATTCTGCTACATTTGACTCCACAGTGAGTCTTCTGAGGATCGTTCTCACCAGAACCTTAATCTTACTTCTTGGCCTTTGGTACTGACATTTATACCCGTTTAGTCTCTTCTACTCTTTGTACATTTACTTCCTGGCCTCAGAATTAAAGGTTCTTTCACAAAAGCAAGCTTCACTTCCACACCATAAATGGAGGATTCAACAGAGCCTCTGAAGGTATGCATTTTTGTATTCTTCCTTTCTGGTCACTCCAGGTCCCCACCAACCTATTGAAATGTACAACCTCAACCTCTGACACAGTGTTTCATTCATACAAACATTTTTATTTTCATTTGTGCCTCAGTCACCTTGAACCATGTCCCAAATTTCTTTGGTCTGACTTTCTTTGTAAAAAAAAATAATAATAATATTTATTTTATTTGGCTGTGTTGGATCTTAGTTGTGGCATGCAGGATCTTTGCTGCATCATGCAGGATCTTTTGTTGTGGCTTACAGAGAGTTGTGGCACGTGGAAACTCTAGTCGTGGCCTTTGGGCTCAGTAGTTGCAGCATTTGTGTTCTCTAGTTGTGGCTTGAAGGCTCCAGAGCATGCAAGCTTCAGGAGTTGTTGCATTCAGGCTTAGTTGCTCCACAACATGTGGTATCTTAATTCCCTGACCAGGAACTGACTCCCTGCATTGCAAGGCATTGGACCACCAGGGAAGTCCTCAACCTGACTTTCTTGAATCCCAACTTTATATTGCTATCTACTTGGGAACATTTTCATCTGATTGCTCTCTAGCATCACCTAAGTGGAACTCTGAAATAGTGTCTCTCCACAAAATTCCTACTTCTAAAAGTTACCGTTGTTCTCCTTATCATTCTTGCGTGAAATCTCATTGTGGTGGTTGTTGTTGTTTAGTCCCAAGTTGTGGCTGACTCTTTTTTCAACCCCTTGGACTGTAGCCCACCAAGCTCCTCTGTCTATGGGATTTCCCAGGCAAGGATACAGGAGTGGGTTGCCATTTCCTTCTGCAAGGGATCTTCCTGACCCATGGATTGAACCAGCATCTCCTGCATTGGCAGCAGGTTCTTTATCACTGAAACCTCAGAATAATCTTAAATATTTCCCTATTCCTGGCTTTTCATGGCCACTAAATCACAAACTTGCAGTGTTTTTCTATACAAAACTTTTGCATCTGGTTTATCCTTTCCATTAAATCAATGGAGGCCATGGCAAACCACTCCAGTATTCTTGCCTGGAGAAACCCATGGCCAGAGGAGCCTGGCAGGCTATGGTTCATAGGGTTGCAAAGAGGTGGACACGGCTGAAGCAACTTAGCACTCAGCATGCATGGACTGGTTTCTTTGCTCTATTTCTTCCTTTCCCAAACCAACTAATATATGGCTAGTTTATTTTGTCCTAAAACAAAAATATACTTTGTTTCACTTTGTGGCTTCAGTATTTTAAATGACAACCAGAATTTTAATGACTAAAAACAAATATTACAATATATAAGAAGAAACATACACGAATGTCCACATTTGGCCCCAACCTATTTCTACAGCTTTTTGCCCTATATGAATTAGGGTAGGCTGAACCTGTTGAAGTGAAGTGAAGTGAAAGTCGTTCAGTCTGGTCCAACTCTTTGCGACCCCATGGACTATACAGTCCATGTAATTCTCCAGGTCAGAATACTGGAGTGGGTTCTATTCTGACCAATGTAACTAGAAGAGCTTGCTATTTTCCTTGAATTTTTATAGAAATTCAAATTTTATAGAATTTTTTCCTCTGTCATTCTTTCTGTGCTGTGCTAGTTATTGATGATATTCTCTGAAAATTTCTAATTCTCTGTCTTCTGTACTTCCTATGTCTTTAGGTAGATAGGGCTACGTGACTAGCTGTGAGCAGAAGTGGTGTCACTTGTGGGCTGAAGCATTTAATTGATGCTATGAAACCCTTAAGGGCTCTCTTTCTACTTTAGTTCATTAGGTGTGATCTAGACAGTGGATGCTCCATCAGCCTTGGTTGTAAAAGTGAGTGCAGTATGGAATATAGTCTCTAGCTGCTCTACCAGAGATTTTTATATAAATGAGGGAAATAAAACCTTTGTAATTAAGCGGAAATCTGTGACTTTGTTAACACAGTCTAATCTAGCCAATTTGAACTGAGACAAATTGGTAACAGAAGTGAGATGCTACTGTGTTGCTGTTGTTTAGTTGTCAAGTCCTGTCTGACTCTATGCGACCCCATGGACTGCAGCCCTCCAGGCTCCCCTGTCCATGGGATTTTCCAGGCAAGAATACTGGAGTGGGTTGCCATTTCCTTCTCCAGGGCATCTTCCCAACCCAGGGATTGAACCCACATCTCCTGCATTGGCATGCAGATTCTTTACCATTGAGTCATCTGGGAAGCCCGGGATGCTACCTTACAGGTAAAGCCTGTGGAAAAGTTAGAGGGCTGGGCATTCATACTCAGTAAGGTTCCAAAAACTGAAATCCATGAACTGTGTCCGTGATACATGCGGTGAACTGTTGATTCCATTAACTAGGAAGTTAATTTGATTGCCAAGAAGCACAATCAGAAAGTAGATGTTAGAAATAATGTTTGTTGCCATTGGCTATGTTTGACAAGCTATTGCAAGAAAAAGATAAGAAAAATGATTTTGCTGATTGCAAAAGTGAAAGGAAAAAGACTGAGGGGACTTGTAGTGCTGGAAAATTCAGATACTTCTTAACTCCAACGAGTGAAAAATAAAACTAGTTCACCTGGCATCTGTCAGGTGAGGACATCAGACTGGCTGGTAGATGTGTGTGTGTGTGTGTGCACGCGCATGTGTGCTCAGCCGTGTCTGACTCTTTGTGACCCCATGGACTGCAACCCACTAGGCTCCTCTATCCATGGGATTTTCCAGGCAAGAACAGAAGAGTAGGTTGCCATTTCCTACTCCAGGGGATCTTCCCAACCCAGGGATCAAACTTGCATCTCTTGCATCTCCTGCATTGGCAGGTGGATTCTTTATCACTATGCCACCTGGGAAGCTGGTAGATGCAGTTGAGGTAATGCTTGGCGCAAAGCAGGAGAAGATTGCTCAAGATTTCACCAGTAGTGACTGGAGGATTCCCTGGTGGCTCAGATGGTAAAGCGTCTGCCTGCAACATGGGAGATCCGGGTTCTATCCCCAGGTTGGGAAGATCCCCTGGAGAAGGAAATGGCAACCCACTTCAGTATTCTTGCCTAGAAAATCCCATGGATGGAGGAGCCTGGTATGCTACAGTCCATGGGGTCGCAAAGAGTCGGACATGACTGAGTGACTTCACTTTCCTTTTACTTTCACCAGCAGTGACTAGGGAAATGTCCCAGTGGAAGGAAATGTTATGGAAGATATGATAATGATACAGGTATTTGTAAAAATAAGGGGGGGGGGGGCAATGTTTGCAAGGACAGCTGAGGTTACTTCCTTCTGTTAAGCTGTATCCATACCCTGCAGAAGTGTGATGAGGCCCTGAGGGATGATAACCAGCAGTTAGTACCAAAGAGCCTCAGTCTTAGCTTATGAAAAGGCCCTTATCACCTGTAGTGGAAGGGCAGATACAGTTTTGGGAGGCCTGAAGACCTGCTAAAATTATAGGACTGCAGAGATATCTGACTGCTTAGTCATGGCAGGTCTGCCTCACAGAGGTCAGGACACTAGTCGGGGTAATGTGGAATCCTGAACCATGGTGCACACGCTACTTGGTACACATGGGACAGCAAGATGCATGACCTTCAGTATGTTGGCTCTGTAACCACCCTGAACTCTTTGGGGTTCAGTGATTTTTGTAGTTGAGCGTTATTATTATTTTTAATCTAGCAACCAGGTATTTGAAACCTGACTGATTAAGGGGGAAGGATTTAATGAAAGATCACTGTCATTAGGTCCATTTTTAAGCTGCAATAGACCAATAGATAAGGAAAGCATACATTTTCTTAACCTTTATGTGAGTAAACCCATTCATGAATATGTCACATACTACCAATTACTGTTCTTCTATCAGCCAGCATTCAGTACACACAATGTTAGCACTCTTTCATTCTCTGTTAACATCAGTAGAGCATAAATTGGTAATTGTGTGGTAACTATGCAATTAACTCATGTCATCACTGTACCTTTTCATTAGCATCACCAAGAGTAGTGTTACCCTCTCAGTGACCTCAGCAAAAGTGATAACATCCTTAGCTGTTAAAGTGAAAAAAAAATAAAAAACTTAAGTGAGTTTAGTGTTGTGAAGGGTGATGGAGTGACAGACAGCCTTAGAGACTGTCTTTTTTATTTATCACATGGCACAAATAGTGAAAATGCAAGCCTGTCTAAGTAGCCTCATTAGTACATCTCACCTCTTTTCTCTAAGAACAGATTGTTTCTTACTTATTCTTTTACTTGCGGAGTTACCTGTAGCGTTCATGATTTTTCCCATGAAGGGTGATGGCTGTGAGAGCTCTGCTAGAGTCATCGGTCTCATTTGCCCCACTTCAGACAAGACTCGGGTGAACAACTCCACGCGGTATATACATTCTTAAAGCACAACTTTGGAAATCCTTATCACTGATTCTCATTTGTTAAATGTGTACTTGGGGTATAAACAAAACCTATTAAAAGTTAAATCGCTTTTACAGAAAATTCATTTTTACATTAACCATTGGCCAGGTTTTTTTATCTTAAGGTTCCTGTTCTTGCTGAAAATTAAATTGACATCAGATTAGTATATATTCAATAGGGTAGCCTTTCTTGAAGCATGAGGCATAGGAGAAGGAAACTTAAGTTTGAGGGTGGTAGGTATCCTACTGGTTAAAAGCACGAGTTTGGGAATCAGATTCACCTGTATTTGGACTGGGGTGTCAACTTCAGTCTTCAGTGAAAGCATATAAAATTGCTGAGGTATTAAGAAATGCTTCCCTGAGAAAATGCTTTTATTTAATCTGTGACAGAAGAGAATTGGGCATGAAAGAGATCTAGGCACAAAGAACATTCTAGGCAAAGAAACTAAGAAACTGGTATGTGAAAAGCTCTCTTATGAGAGAGAGCCCAGCATTCCCATGGGTTCTAACTGTGCGTGTTATGTATGTATGTGTGTGCATGTATGTGAATATGAAGGAATAAGTGGGAAATTAAAGGTGCAGTAGAAGATTTTAATAAAATTCGCACTTTTGAACAATTACACTGATTACACAGCATAGATAACAGGACAAGAATCTATGTGATGGGGTCAATTTAAATGCTATTGCAAGATTTTAGGCAAGAGATACCGCGGTCTTTATTAGGGTGCTGGCAGTGAAGATGGAAAGATGGGCACAGATTAAAGAGTTTTTAATAGTTCGGAGGAAAAACTGATGTGCCCTGGATATTGGGAAGTGAAAAGAGGGAAGATCATGAGTAATTCTCAGGTTTTAGCTTATGGGACCAGATGGTTCTTTACTCACATGGGGGACATTGCAATACACCAGATTTGTGTGAGAAGACCTGAGATTTATCAAGGTGAGCTTGAGATCTCTGAGTAAATCGTGAGTTCATAGTGTCTTCCCAGGTGGTGCTAGCAGTAAAGTACCGCCTGCCAGTGCAAGAAACATAAGAGACACGGGTTCCAGCCCTGGGTCAGGAAGATCCCATGGAGAGAAGGAAATGGCAACCCACTCCAGTATTCTTGCCTGGGAAATTCCATGGACAGAGGATCCTGGTGGGTTACAGTCTTTGCCTGGAGAATTCCATGGACAGAGGAGTCTGGTGGGCTATAGTCCATGGGATTGGAAAGAGTCAGACATGACTCTTAGCAACTTAGCACCAGTCACCAGTGTCTTGTATCTACTTTTATAGTAACTTGTATTCACCTTTGCCCTCGCCTATTCATTTTCCACAGTGACCCTGGAGACATCTTACAGAACATGAAATTTGATTATGACAGTTTTCCTGCTGATAACGTTAAATGACTTCTCACTGCACTTCAATTTTTAAAAAAAAAAAAGAGTTAAAAATACGAAGGTTAACAATACAAAAGGCCTATCTGATTATACGTTATTTTATTTTGCATGGCACAAGGGACTTTGTAGATTTGAATAAGCCAAGGACTATGGGATGGAAAGATAATCCTGGATAATTATCCAAGTATTCCTGTCAAATCTCCCCGGTTCTAGAAGTGGATAAACTTTTCCAGCTATGATCAGAGAAAGAGATGTGGTAACAGAAGAAGGGTAAGAGATGCTACCTTGCTGATGGGGGAAGAGGGACACAAGCCAAGTATGCAGGCAGCCCCTGGGATCTGGAGAAGACAAGAAAACTGATTCTTCCCTACAGTCTGCAGAAGAGAATTCAGCCTTGCTGCACCTTGATTTTAGCCCAGTAAGACTTGTGTTAGATTTCTGACCTACTGAACTATAAGAAAATAAATCTGTGTTATTTTAAGCCAGTGTTTATGGTAATTTGTTACAGTGGAAATAGAAAATTAATAAAGATGCATTGTTGAATTATATTTGTACTACAACTAATTCCAGATATATTTCTGGTCCATAGGTTTTTAATTTAGGAATTATGTTGTTAAATCATGATGAAATTAATCTCCTGAAAATATAGTATTCTGAATTAGCAATATGAAAAATGATCTTCAACTCTGATCTTCTTAATTGAATTCACAGTAGCATTTCAAATAACATCAAATGTTTCACTTCAGAAAAAATAAACTTTCAAGGCTCTTCGTTGATTCCATAAATTGTTTCAAGAAATTAATGTATTATTAAAATTAGCTTATAGGATTATTCCTTTTAGTTATGATATAAAATTGGCATCATTTAAGTCTATCAATGTCTTCTTTTGCTAATGAAGCCAATATACTAACAGCAACCATAAGTCTACAAGAAATCATGACACTGAAAGGAGTAAAATTAATTCATAAGGGCAGTTATTTGATCTATGTGAACAGTTATACATCAAATGTGATATGTAAATGTACCTTCTGTAGCCACACTTGTTCAGTCTTTGTTTGTAAGCACAGTGTTTTAAAACTGACTGATGCTTTTTTGAAGCAGTTGTTGATGCTTCGCTATCAGATCTAATTCTGTTTTTTGCTTGTCTGTTCATTTTGTCAGTGGTATCATTAAAGCCCCATAGTAGATGGCAGGGTCATCACACATGTTAGACCAGTTACATATTCACTATCAATTTTCTTAAGAAATGAACTTTAGAATTAACTTTTTACAAAAAGAATCTTTATTCCTGCTTTTTTTTTTTTTTTGCCAAAAAATGCTTAAAAGAAGAGTATTTTATGACATGATTGTGCATATTCTGTGCACATTTCATATAGGTATAACCTAAAAATCCCCTTGTTGCCCGCTGGCTCCAATGACCAGAGTCCTATAAAACAACTGGCTGGAACACCAACTGGTCATCAGGGAGACCAGGTATCAAACAGACCCCCACCATCACTAAGATAAGAAGGAATTAGCTGTCCCCAGACACTTTTGCCCATCTATGAGTTGTGTGGACTTTATACTCAAAATTTCCCTGGGCCTGTCCTTTGACCAAGTTGTGTGGTTATTTTCTTTAGGATGAATATCTAAGGAGCTTTTGTCCTTTGTCCCATTATCCTTTTGTCCTCTTTCAAAGCTTAGGAATTGTTACAAAAATGAGCTGGGCACACCTCTTCATCAGTACTTATTTCCTCCCAGAAAGCACTTTTAACCCTAAAACTGTGCCCCCTTGACAAGAGTCCATACAAGCCTGGGCACGTCTGTTTTTCACAATTTGAGAGCTTAGAACCCCTGCCATCTTGCTTTTCCTCAACTCTCTGCATTCTTAAGTCATTTTCCAGAATAATAGAAACTTCCCAAGTTTAGAGACATTCAATATTTGGAGAAATGTCCATGATTATCTGTTCTCTTGAAATAAATGTGCTTTTCTGATGTATATTAACACCAAAGGTAACAGCCCATAAAACCAGTTGTACCTGAAATGGATCCTTATATTTGAGAGTGAACTGAATGTCTATTTTGTTTTCAACTTTTTGTTCTGTTTGTTTTGGCGAGCACTCTTAGCTTGTGAGATTTTAGTTCCATGACCAGGAATTGAACCTAGGCCCTCAGGAGTGAGAGTGCAGAGTCCCAACCACTTGACTGCCAAGGAATTCCCTGAATGTCAATTTTGAGTCACTGATCTCTCAACAGAAAGTTAACCTTAGTCAATTCCAAGTAATCTTAGTTAATTCAGGATGCCTCCTCATTCCTCTACCCTCAACTGATCAGAGTTCTCAGTGGCTTTCTTAATGCCAAACACTCAGCAATAAAGGGTCTGAGGTGCCCCACCATCCCTGTTGGCTTCTTCAAACATCCACATGGTGCTGGAAGAATCTTGGTCCTTGTCCACCCAGGATTTGCTCCACTTTTTCCTGATCCTGACCCCAGGTCTGCTCTAATTCACTACATCAGTTATTTCCACATTTCTCTCTGGGCACAGGGTCTGTCTGACAGTTACTCTGTGCCACTCTGTGAGGTTGCCACAGGTCCTTATTGTAGACTCACCAGCCCTTTTCTTCCATCTCTGCTCCCTACTGGCCATGGGGAGTGGAAGTTTTGACACAATTATAGTAATAATCAGATATGTCCAATCAGTACTTTTTGGTCAAAATTGTGCAAAGGGAAATGACAGAGGCCACACTTGAAACTCAAAAAGAACCATACTTTTAAGTCATCATCAGGCTAAAGTTTCAGTTCAGTTCAATCGCTCAGTCATGTCCAACTCTTTGCGACTCCATGAATCGCAGCATGCCAGGCTTTCCTGTCCATCACCAACTCCCAGAGTTCACCCAAACTCATGTCCATCAAGTCAGTGATGCCATCCAACCATCTCATCCTGTGTCATCCCCTTCTCCTCCAGTCCAACTCTTTGCGACTCCATGAATCGCAGCATGCCAGGCTTTCCTGTCCATCACCAACTCCCAGAGTTCACCCAAACTCATGTCCATCAAGTCAGTGATGCCATCCAACCATCTCATCCTGTGTCATCCCCTTCTCCTCCTGCCCCCAATCCCTCCCAGCATCAAAGTCTTTTCCAATGAGGAAACTCTTCACATGAGGTAGCCAAAGTATTGGAGTTTCAGCTCCAGCATCAGTCCTTCCAATGAACACCCAGGACTGATTTCCTTTAGGATGGACTGGTTGGATCTTCTTACAGTCCAAGGGACTCTCAAGAGTCTTATCCAAAACCACAGTTCAAAAACATCAATTCTTTGGCACTCAGCTTTCTTCACAGTCCAACTCTCACATCCATACATGACCACTGGAAAAACCATAGCCTTGACTAGCCGGACCTTTGTTGGCAAAGTAATGTCTCTGATTTTTAATATGCTGTCTAGGTTGGTCATAACTTTTCTTCCAAGGAGTAAGTGAGGTTTGATCTCCTTGCAGTCCAAGGGACTCTCAAGAGTCTTCTCCAGCACAACAATTTGGAAGCATCAATTCTCCAGCACTGAGCCCTCTTTATGGTCCAGCTCTCACATCTGTACATGACTACTAGAAAACAAACATTACTGGGCCAGAAAGTCTTGGTCCTCCCTTCTGTGATCTGTGATGCTCAGATCTGGTTGGTGGCTGGATCTCTGAATGACTGCTGTGAAAATTCTGAGAGACAACATTTTAACACAAAAAAAAATAGTCCTGCATGGTGCTTGGGTTCTGTTCTCAACAGAGTGCAGTTTCCTTGAGGACAAGCTCTTGCATGAAGCTCTTTATCCCTTTTCACTGTATGATTGGAGCACCATCTCTATATTTTTCCCCTTAAATTGGGACATAGGTGATAACTGATTCCACTTCTAGTCTGGATCAGGTTCACAATGTACAACAGTCCCTACGGGATTGTCCGTCAGTCCACGGCTTTAACCGTGTCTGCAGGACAGTCTCTCACACGAGCAGAGGACAGTTTGTTTCCAGTTCATGGCTACGAGGTGATGTGACTGCAGAGAGGAAGGAATTTAAGTCCAAAACGAATACAGACGTGTCCCCACCTGTTAGGGAAAACATCATCAATAGTGTACAGAATTTGGCAGAGAGAGTATACTGATGTAAGCTTGAATTAAAACGCAAGAAAGTAATCAGAAACTGACTGGGAAGGTCAAAGAATGGACAGATGGGCCATAAAGCTGGGTGAAAGGAGAGAAACCCAAGGGCCCCTCATCAAAATCTGACTTGTCTAACCTCACTTCTGTTACCAGGGACAAACTCAGTGCCCCAGAATCTTCGTATCGCACTCAGCTCATCTCATCCCTGGGATGAAGCAGGTCGGAATTCTATGTCTCCAAGTCGCTCAGTTTCTCGTAGGAAGGAAAATAAGAGACGGGGGTCGGGTAGAGTGTCTGCTTTAGTGAAGGCTGATGTGAGCGGGGTGATGACAAAAGGAAACGCTCAACACAAAACCTGCTACGATCGTCAACACAGAAATAGAGTCCACGGCAATCGATCATCCTCAAAAACAACAGCGAAAGACTTCTGCTTCACAAGGTGATCATTTCCTCAGACCTTGTCTCTCTCGTAGTGAAGGCTCTCCAGAGGGCAGATCTAGATTCTTCCGAACAGATGAAGTCCCCGGGGATGTGAACTTTTCACAGGATATAGGAAAACACATTTTAACTTCTAAGAAAAATTTTAAACAACTTCATTAGTATCTGCTGTTATTAGTAAATTCTCTTTGGAAAAACAAAAGGCAGCAGGAATTAAGGAAGTTGAAGGACAAGGAAAAAGTAATGAAGAGAAGGAGGGCAGAAGAAAACAAGGGAGAAGGGAAGGGAGGGAGCAGACAGAGGAAGGGAGGAAGACAGGAAGGAAATCGCCTCCTGCGCTGCGTGCGGGGAGGGCGTTGTGCTGGTCTGGATGCCCTGGCAAAGGAAGAGGTCATGGAATACTCTTAAAAATTATTCTAGACACTTAGACTCCCAGAAAAAAATGGAGCAGACCTCATATTGACTGTTCCTCCTGCTAAGGACACCTGAAATCCCTGCTCATTATCACTAAACCAAGCACAGTTCAGTTCAGTACTCTTCACTTTCTGCCATAAGGATGGTGTCATCTTCATATCTGCATATCTGTGGTTATTGATATTTCTCCCGGCAATCTTGATTCCAGCTTGTGCTTCCTCCAGCCCAGCGTTTCTCATGATGTACTCTTCATATAAGTTAAATAAGCAGGGTGACAATATACAGCTTTGACGTACTCCTTTTCCTATTTAGAACCAGTCTGTTGTTCCATGTCCAGTTCTAACTGTTGCTTCCTGAACTGCATATAGGTTTCTAAAGAGGCAGATCATGTGGTCTGGTATTCCTATCTCTATACTGCATTACAATAAAAGAGCCACTAAATATCTACATGACTCTATTGTTAGTAAACATGTTCTCTGTTGGAATTTCAGTTAAGGCCAATTTTTCTCTCTTGTCACTGCATTCTTGGTTCTCTATATTTGGAATTAGAGATGTTGCATTTTTCTTACTTTGTTTATTTGATTTTTTCAAAAGTGTTTTATAGACAGAAAAGTTATGTGATCTGAATTTGAAAGTATGATAAAATGTCAAAGAAAGAGATGCATGATAGTTAGTGAGAAATTCACTTGCTCAGTTTGGTTGCACAATGTTATAAATTTATCCAGTGTATTAGCAAAACCCACAAAAGTAGTGTAGAGCCCTTGTGAAAAAAAACATACGCCCCATTGTTACCTTAATAAGGGCAGATCAGCTAAAACTTCTTTACACAGGGCTGGTATTTGGCTTCCATCTTCACCAGGCACTGCCACCCCAATGATTGGAACCAGCTCTCCTGAGGGTCAGAAAGATCCCCTGGAGAAGGAAATAGCAACCCACTCCAGTATTTTTGCCATTGAAATACCATGGACAGAGGAGCCTGGCAGACTACAGTAATGGGGTTGCAAATCCAGTGACTAAACAGAAGCAGAAAAGGCAGAGGAAGTAGAGATCAAATTGCCAACATCCGATGGATCATGGAAAAAGCAAGAGATTTCCAGAAAAAACATCTATTTCTGCTTTATTGACTATGCCAAAGCCTTTGACTGTGTGGATCACAATGAACTGTGGAAAATTCTGAAAGAGATGGGAATACAGGACCACCTGACCTGCCTCTTGAGAAACCTATATGCAGTTCAGGAAGTAACAGTTAGAACTGGACATGGAACAACAGACTGGTTCCAAATAGGAAAAGGAGTATGTCAGGGCTGTATATTGTCGCTACTTATTTAACTTATATGCAGATTATATCATGAGAAATGCTCGCCTGGAGGGAGCACAAGCTGGAATCAAGATAGCTGCGAGAAATATCAATAACTGCAGATATGCAGATGACATTACCCTTGTGGTAGAAAGTGAAGAGGAACTAAAAAGCCTCTTGATGAAAGTGAAAGTGGAGAGTGAAAAAGTTGGCTTAAGGCTCAACATTCAGAAAACTAAGATCATGGCATCCAGTCCCATCATTTCATGGGAAATAGATGGGGAAACAGTGGAAACAGTGTCAGACTTTATTTTGGGGGGCTCTAAAATCACTGCAGATGGTGATTGCAGCCATGAAATTAAAAAACACTTACTCCTTGGAAGAAAAGTTATGACCAACCTAGATAGCATATTGTAAAGCAGAGACATTACTTTGCTGACTAAGGTCCATCTAGTCAAGGCTATGGTTTTTCCAGTGGTCATGTATGGATGTGAGAGTTGGACTATAAGGAAAGCTGAGCATCTAAGAATTGATATTTTTGAACTGTGGTGTTGGAGAAGACTCTTGAAAGTCCCTTGGACTGCAAGGAGATCCAACCAGTCCATCCTAAAGGAAATCAGTCCTGGGTGTTCACTGGAAGGACTGATGTTGGAGCTGAAACTCCAGTACTCCAGTACTTCGGCCACCTGATGTGAAGAGCGGACTGATTGGAAAAGACCCTGATGGTGGGAAAGATTGAGGGCAGGAGGAGAAGGGGACGACAGAGGACAAGATGGTTGGATGGAATCACCAACTCAATGGACATGGGTTTGGGTGGATTCTGGAAATTGGTGATGGACAAGGAGGCCTGGCGTCCTGCAGTTCATGGGGACGCAAAGAGTCAGACAAGACTGAGCGACTGAACTGAACTGAACTGAAAAAGAAGCAGCAGCTCCTGACCCCATAACTTTCATGAACCCTGAGCCTAAATTTAATTGAGGAAAAAACTGTAACAAAAGTGCTTTTTCAAGGAAATATACAGATTCTTTTTCCAATTTCAGCTATATTGGCAAAGTAGATTTTCACTGTATTTTGAAAGAATCCTTTTATATTCTATTATTTGTAACCTATCATTTTCACCACAGAATTTACATTGTTGTTTCAGTCTGAATGGGGAAGAAGATAACTATCTGGTCCCTTTGTTATCTTAAAGATACATTGATGGAAATTAGCAGAGTTTCTATCCATTCCTCTCTCCTGATTATGCACCTCCTTGTGGCAAAAATTCACCATCTATTGAAGACTCAGGGCCTTGACATTAATCCTCTTCTTTTACAGATCTCAACGAAGATTGTAAAGACTTGGCAATAAATATAAGAATGCATATTTAGTAGACATTATACTGTTTCTTAAAGTGGTTTCAAAGCACTAACAAGATATATCCTGCTAGAAGTTCTTAACATTCCATTCTGATTTTTTACTGTCCACAAACTTTAGCTGAAAAACTGTTCGGACTGTGATCAGTATTATTTAGATTTAAAGAGAATCAGAACGCATTTCACTTTCTGTAGAAAAATCTAGAACCTATGTGAGACAGCCAAGATATATTTATAAGAAAAGAGTAAGGAAATAAACATCCCAATATTCTGTGATTTCAAAGGAATGATCAAATTTCCACTTTGTGGCAGTACAAAAACAAGTAAGCAGAGTAGGGTCAGTAAAAGGAGAGGTTGATGAAGACTGAAACTTCACAGATTACCAAGACTGAAAGGGAGGAGCATAAGTTATGCCTGGATTTATGCAAAAGATTTGGGGAGACAGATAAAAGAGGTCATTTCAATTCATCACTAACATAAATATATTTTCTAATTCTTTGTCACCAAGTGATATAAATCTTTAACCGGTTCAATTTAATCTTTACATCACACTTCAAACATCCTATCTTTCTCTGATTATTTAATACCATATCTATTTCACCACTGTTTTAAAAAAAGGAAAACAATATCATTTTAATTCAGCCCAAACATAACTACAAAACACAACAAAATATACTTTAAAACTATAGCTTTAACTATTAAATTTAAGCCAAAAGACATTTCATATCATGAAAGGCCCTCTGAAACCACCTTTTCCATTCAGAGGAGAATATAGGGGGGAAAAGACACTAAACAACACACTACAATTCTTGATTTCCAGGAGGTTATTTCCAGATCCTTGGGGTTCTGATAGGTTACGACAGGTTACAGATCAAAATACTCTGGTTGAGCCTATCTCATTCTGTAGCCAAAGAGAAGAAGATATCTCAGGCTGGGCTAATGATAGTTCTACATCCTCTTGGTCATAGTATCCAAAAGATGGATATGTGATCCAAACCGGGACAATCAGAGTCCTTCCTTGAATTTCTATATTGGTGTAAAAATAGCTTTTTGCTCTTAAATCATAAGCTGTTAAGATATAAACACAGATGAGTTCCTCACTACACAGAGGTACCTGAGTCAGACACCCAAAAATAGAAGTCTAGACTAGTGACGGTTGTGGTGAGTGAAGGGAGAAAGATAGAAAAATAGAGAGACAGTGCTACTGCTGTTTGAATTCCAAACTCCAGCATGTGTTGCTGAAATGTAACCCCACTCACTTCTGTCTTTTTATGGTTTAATTATACAAGCTGATACATTTACTATTTTAAAAAATAAAATGGGATATGTTGCTTTACAATATAATGTCAATTTCTGCTGTACAATGAAGTGAATCAGCTACATATATACATATATCCCCTCTAAGGTCTATATCCTTAGACCTCCCTCCCACCTGCCATCCCAGCCCTCTAAGGTCATCATGGAGCACGGAGCTGAGCTCCCTGGGCTATACAGCAGCTTCCCACTAGCTATCCATTTTACACACGGCACTGTGAATACATCAATCCCCATCTTCCAGTTCACCTCTCTCCCCCACTTCATGTCCACCTGTCCATTCTCCACATCTGCATCTCCATTCCTGCCCTGCAAACCCTAAGCCTCCAAATGAGAGAAAGCATATGCCAATGAAACAACTGACAAGGGATTAATCTCCAAATATACAAACAGCTCACGAAACTCAATATCAAAAAAGCAAACAACTCAATCAAAAAAAGGGCAGAGATCTAAACAGACATTTCTCCATAGAAGATATCAGATGGTCAAGATACATTTTCTTTTCTATTTAACTATTTTAAATTGGATTTCTATCACTTGCATCTGAAAGTTTCATAATACAAGATTCAAGATGTGTGAAAGAGTTATAGAATATGATAACATACATAATAAAATTATTCAATTAAATTCAATAAAGTTCATAGAAATGAAGGTTATATGTGGCACAGAATCATAAAAAAAAAAAGAATTGTGGAGTAATAAATTTTGATCAAGATTTTGAAGGAGAGAGATGATTTTACTGTCAGAGAGGGAAAAAAAAGTTTCTCTGCTTATGTAAGTGCCTAAGCAAAGATGTGGAAGAAGAAAGACAATCTGAAATATACATACAGATTTCAACTCTACACATGCTCTTTGAGAAGTATTAGTTAATTTTGTCAAATATTCTGAAAACTCATGGATCTGAATTTAACTTGGAATAATAAGTTTTCTAAAAAATATTAAGGCTCTGTTTAGAAGGTTATTAGTCATTTCACTATGGCATAAATTAATGTCATTATTTCAATTTAAGATATAACTGATATCAACCAAATTGAAGGAATGAGTGCTTTGATAAAGAGCCAAGAAGCCAAGAGAAACTGTGGCACTCTTGAGGAAGAAAAAGAAGGGAACATTGCCCTAAGAATTATTAATACTTACCCTAAAGCTTCAGTAATTGAAATAGTGAAGTATTCCTGCAGCAATAGAAAGCCAGACACATACACTTGGTATTATCCATTAAGTTAAGCATTATTAAACTATTGATAAGTGGAATTTTCTAAATTTTTATTATAGAGCTATATGAGAAATGTTTGCTTCCATGGCAACAGCAAGGTAGACTCAGACAAAATAAAAACCATAACATTCTACACTACTAGCAAATAGTGAATACAAGGAAGGCTAAATGAATTGAATTCCAGATAGAATAAGTCTTTTATATGTGAGCAGAGAACCATGGTGTCAGCTTCCATTACTGGCACTGTGAATCTAGATAGGGGTGAAGACAGAAAAGGCCCACGGTAGAAACAGAATAGGAATAGGAGAGATGGTATGCTGGAGAGATGACATAGAATCTAAAAGAACCCAAAATACAAGACAAATTGCTCCACATGACAACTCTTTCTTCCTGAAAGGTAAACTTTCACCCCTTACCAGAAAAAAAAAAAAAAGTGGCTTTGAAGAAAAATGGAAAGATATGAGAGAAAGCTATATTTAATCATGGGTTGTCACATGTATATCAAGCTTTGGTTCAAAAATATCTGAAACTGCAATTTAACCTCTCTTCATCTCAAATATTGATACAATCAAAATGGTAGCAACTTGGAATGCTGGAAGTTCTCCTGATCATAGGCAAATTCAATTGAATTTAAAGCTATAACCCAATCCCAGTTCAAATCAACTTTCAGTTCAGTTCAGTCACTCAGTCGTGTCCGACTCTTTGAGACCCCATGAATCACAGCACGCCAGGCCTCCCTGTCTATCACCAACTTCCAGAGCTCACTCAGACTCACGTCCATCGAGCCAGTGATGCCATCCAGCCATCTCATCCTCTGTCGTCCCCTTCTCCTCCTGCCCCCAATCCTTCCCAGCATCACAGTCTTTTCCAATGAGTCAACTCTTCACATGAGATGGCCGAAGTACTGGAGTTTCACCTTTAGCGTCATTCCTTCCAAAGAAATCCCAGGGCTGATCTCCTTCAGAATGGACTGGTTGGATCTCCTTGCAGTCCAAGGGACTCTCAAGAGTCTTCTCCAACACCACAGTTCAAAAGCATCAATTCTTCGGTGCTCAGCCTTCTTCATAGTCCAATTCTTACATCCATACATGACCACAGGAAAAACCAGAGCCTTGACTAGACGGACCTTAGTTGGCAAAGTAACGTCTCTGCTTTTGAATATGCTATCTAGGTTGGTCATAACTTTTCTTCCAAGGAGTAAGCGTCTTTTAATTTCATGGCTGCAATCACCATCTGCAGTGATTCTGGAGCCCAAAAAATGAAGTCTGACACTGTTTCCAGTGTTTCCCCATCTATTTCCCATGAAGTGATGGGACCAGATGCCATCCATGATCTTCGTTTTCTGAATGTTGAGCTTTAAGCTAACTTTTTCACTTTCCTCTTTCAGTTTCATCAAGAGGTTTTTTAGCTCCTCTTCACTTTCTGTCATAAGGGTGGTGTCATCTGCATATCTGAGGTTATTGATATTTCTCTCAGCAATCTTGATTCCAGCTTGTGTTTCTTCCAGTCCAGCGTTTCTCTCATGATGTACTCTGCATAGAAGTTAAATAAGCAGGGTGACAATATACAGCCTTGATGTACTCCTTTTCCTATTTGGAACCAGTCTGTTGTTCCAATTCCAGTTTTAACTGTTGCTTCCTGACCTGCATACAGATTTCTCAAGAGGCAGGTCAGGTGGTCTGGTATTCCCATCTCTTTCAGAATTTTCCACAGTTTATTGTGATCTACACAGTCAAAGGTTTTGGCATAGTCAATAAAGCAGAAATAGATGTTTTTCTGGAACTCTCTTGCTTTTTCCATAATCCAAATTTAGAAGATGCTTAAATAATTAGCCCTTCACCCTAAATGCCAGGCACAAAAAGAGGCTTGAACTTTTTAGAAATAAACAAAACTAAATAAAAGAAAACTATATCTAAATCTTCACCATTCTTCTATACAGAGCATCTAGTATACAATTAAAAATAATTAGGTAGTAAATAAGCAGAAAAATGTGACTCATAAAAAAAGGAAAAAAAAGTCAGTGCAATAGAATTTCTTGATGATATAATTAGAAATAACAGAAGAGGTATTTATCAGTGCCAATGCAGGAGATATAAGAGATGCAGGTTTGATCCCTGGGTCAGAAAGATCCCCTGCAGGGGGAAATGGCAACCCACTCCAGTATCTTGCTTGGGAAATCCCATGGACAGAGGAGTCTGTAGGCTACAGTCCATGGGGTCACAAAGAGCTGAACATGATGGAAGCAACTTAGCACACGTAATTAAATCAACTACTTTAAATATGTTAAGAAATTTAGAGGAAAAGATGAATATAGTGAATGAAAAGATGAGGCATTCCAAGAAATGAAAATAGTAAGAGAACAACAAATGTAAAATTGAAAGTGTATATACTTCAAATATAGGGCTTCCCTGGTGGCTTAGATGGTAAAGAATCTGCCTGCAATGTGGGACACCTGGGTTTGATCCCTGGGTTGGGAAGATCCTTCGGAGAAGGAAATGGCAACCCACTCCAATATTCTTGCCTGGAGAATCCTATGCACAGAGGAGCCTGGTAGGCTGAAGTCCATGGGGTCACAAAGAGTTGGACATGACTGGGAGTCTAACACACATACTTAGAATATATATATTATAAAATAAAAATTCATTCAATAGATTAATAAGAGACTAAACACTACTAAATTACAAAAGAAATAGTATAGTACAAATTATCCAAATTGAAACTAAGAAAAAAACTGAATAAATGAGCAGAGCATCAGTGACCTGTGAGAGTTCATCAAGTGGCCAATATGTTTAATTGAAATTCCAGAGAAAAGAGAGAAAAATGAGATGAAAATTAATTTAAAATTTGTGAGCTATTT
>SJYT01016934.1:89423-124812 GCA_006410635.1 Cephalophus harveyi
ACTAAAGACTAAGTAAAAATGTTTTTAAAATATTAAAAACACAGAGAAAAGGAAAAGACATACTGCATATTTTATGCAAGCCAGAAGACAATTATGTGGCTTCTTTAAAATTTTTAAAGGAAATGAACTAGCAGTGTGGAGTTGATAATATTCAGCAAATATTTAAAAATAAAGTCAAAATAGTATCCAAAATATATATGTAATCTGCATAAATCAATAAGAATTGAAAAGACAATATGCAAAAGAAGAAATGTAAAGAGTCAACAAGCAAGTAATTGGGAAAGGAGTATGACAAGGATGTATATTGTCACCCTGCTTATTTAATTTATAAGCAGAGTACATCATTCAAAATACTGGGCTGGATGAATCACAAGCTGGAATCAAGATTGCCAGGAGAAATATCAATAACCTCAGATATACAGATGATACCACTCTAATGGCAGAAAGTGAAGAGGAATTGAAGAGCCTCTTGAAGAGTGTGAAAGAGGAGAGTGAAAAAGCTGGCTTAAAACTCAACATTCAAAAAACTAAGATCATGGCATCTGGTCCCATCACTTCATGGCAAAAGAAGGGGAAAAAGTGCAAGCAGTGACAGAGTTTATTTTCTTAGCCTCTCAAATCACTGTGGACAGTGACTGCAGCTATGAAATTAAATGATGCTTGCTGCTTGGAAGGAAAGTAAACCTTTGAATTTCAATTAAACATATTGGCCACTTGATGAACTCTCACAGGTCACTGATGCTCTGCTCATTTATTCAGTTTTTTTCTTAGTTTCAAAACAATTATACACCAGTACCAAGTAAGATGTATCCCAGGCATGCAAGGCTGTTTCAACATTAAAAAATCAATTAGACAGCATATTAAAAAGCAGAGACATCACTTTGCTGACAAAGGTCTGTATAGTCGAAGCTATGGTTTTTCCCATAATAATGTAAGGAAGTGAAAGTTGGATCATAAAGAAGGTTGAGCGCTGAAGAATTGATATTTTTGAACTGTGGTGTTGGATAAGACTCCTGAGAGTCCCTTTGACTGCAAGGAAACTAAACCAGTCAATCCTAAAGGAGATCAGTCCTGAATATTCATTGGAAGGACTGATGCTGAAGCTGAAGCTCCAATACTTTTGCCACCCGATGCAAAGAGCCAACTCATTGGAAAAGACTCTGATGCTGGGAAAGACTGAAGACCAAAGGAGCAGGAGGGATGAGATGGTTAGACAGCATCACTGGCTCAATGGACATGAATCTGAGCAAACTCGGAGAGAGAGTGGAGGACAGGAGAGCTAGTGTGTTGCAGTCCAGGGGGTTGCAAAGAGTTGGATATAACAGTGACTGAACAACAACAAGAATCCTGTTTGTGATCAAGGAAATGTAAACTTTAACCCACAGTGTTATGTTACCATATTACCTGCATATAGCCAAAAATTGAACATTCTGACTATAATATATTTTGGAGAGGATGTGTATGCAGCAAAGGGAATTCTCCAATACTACCTATTGGAGTAACTACTTTGGTATTTCAAAGTCCAGCCTTACAGTGAAGTTGAAGATGAACAAAACCCACACAACAGCAATAGATGTTCTAACAGGCCTATATCTGTCAAAGAAATTCAATCAATCATTAATAATTAATTAATAACCTTCCAAGACAGAAATCATCAAGTTCAGATGTGTTCAAACATTTAAAGAAGCTATTCTACCAATGCCCTAAAAATCTCTTTTAGAGGATAGTAGCAGAAGGAATACTTCCCAACTCATTCTTTGAGGCAAGTGTTATCCTATTATTAAAATCAGACAAAGAGATCAGAAAAGAAAATTAGAAACTAATGCCTATCAGGAGCATAGATGCAAAAATCCTCAAAGAAACATTATCAATTGAATGCATCAATGTATAAAACAATTATACACCAGTACCAAGTAAGATGTATCCCAGGCATGCAAGGTTGTTTCAACATTAAAAAATCAATTAATGTAATCCATCTCATCAAAAGGATAAAGAAGAAAAACATCGCTTGATCAAATTGATAGATGAAGAAAAAGCATCTGACAAAATCCAATATCCATTCACAATAAATAGTCTCAGAAAACTGGAAATAGAGGGGAAAGTCCTCAACCTGATAAAGAATATCTACAAAATTTGTACAGATAACATAATAGTTTGTGATGAGAAAATGGAATTTTCCTATTAAAACCAGGAACAAGGCGAGGATGTCCTCTTGAGCCACTCCTTTTCAACACTGTACTGTAAGTTCTAGCTAATGCACTATGACAAGAAAGAAAATAAAAAAGTATAAAGATTGAGAAGAAAGATATAAAATTTTTCATTTACAGCGGATATGATCATCAATGCAGAAAATGATAAAAGAATTAACCAAAAAACTCCTGGAACTGATAAGCAAGTATAGCAACATTCCAGATAATAAGACTAATATACAAAAGTCAGTCATTCTCATATATTTCAGCAAAGAACAAGTGGAATTTGAAATAAAACACACTATCATTTATATTAGCACCTAAAGAATGAAATACTTTGAAATAAATCTAACAAAATATATATAAGATTACATGAGAAATATATATAAGATTATATGAGAAAAGGTGTAAAACTCTGATAGAAGAAATCAAGGAACTGAATAAATGGAGAGATATTCCACTTTCATGGATAGCAAAATTCAATATTGTCAAGATGTCAGTTCTTCCTACCTTAATCTATAGATTCAATGAAATTCCAGTCAAAATCCTAGCTAATTATTTTAAGGATATCAACAAACTTGAGTCTAAAGTTTATACGGTGAGGCAAAAAAAAAAAAAATCAACAGAATATTGAAGAAGACTAAAGTTGGAAGATAGACACTACCCAACTTCAAGACTTATTAAAAAGCTACAGTCTCAAGACAGTGTGGTATTAGTGAAAGAGCAGACATAGAGACTGATGGAACACAATAAAGATCCTAGAAACTGACCCACATAAACACAGCCAACTGATCTTTAACTAAGAAACAAAGGCAATTTAATGGAGGAATGATAGTCTTTCCAACAAATGGTATTAGAACATAAAGAAAATAAAAATGTAATACAACTGTATTTCCACGTGCAAAGGAAAAAAGAAAAATGAATCCAGATACAGACCTAACACCCTTCACAAAATTAACTCAAAATGGATTATAGACCTAGTTGCAAAATGCAAAACCATAAAACCCCTAGAAAATGGTTTTTCTAATAAAAGAGAAAACCTGGATGACGTTGAGTATGACAGTGACTTTTTACAATATCAAAAGCATGATTCAAGAAAGAAATAAATGATAATCTTCACTTCATTGAAATAAAAAACTTCTCTTTTTTTAATGTTAATTCATTTATTTTAATTGGAAGCTAATTACTTTTTACAATATTGTGGTGGTTTTTGCCATACATTGACATGAATCAGCCATGGGTGTGCATGTGTCCCCCATCCTGATCCTCCCTCCCACCTCCCTCCCCATCCCATCCCTCAGGGTCACCCCAGTGCACTGGCCCTGAGCACCCTGTCTCATACCTTGAACCTGGACTGGCAATCTATTTCGCATATGATAATATACATGTTTCAATGCTATTCCTTCAAATCATCTCACCCTCACCTTCTCCCACAGAGTCTAAAACTCTGTTCTTTACATCTGTGTCTCTTTTGCTGTCTTGCATATAGGGTCATTGTTGCCATCTTTCTAAATTCCATATATGTGTTAATATACCATGTTTGTGTTTTTCTTTCTGACTTACTTCACTCTGTATAATAGGCTCCAGTTTCATCCACCTCATTAGAACTGATTCAAATGTGTTCTTTTTAATAGCGGAGTAATATTCCATTGTGAATGTGTACCACAGCTTTCTCACCCATTCTTCTACTGATGGACATCTAGGCTGCTTCCATGTCCTAGCTATTGTAAACAGTTCTGTGATGAATATTGGGGTACACGTGTCTCTTTCAATTCTGGCTTCCTCAGTGTATATGCCCAGTAGTGGGATTGCTGGGTCGTACGGCAGTTCTATTTCCAGTTTTTTAAGGAATCTCCACACTGTTCTCCATAGTGGCTGTACTAGTTTGCATTCCCACCAACAGTGCAAGAGGGTTCCCTTTTCTCTGCGCACTCTCCAGTATTTATTATTTCGACTTTTTGATAGCAGCCATTCTGATGGTTTTGATTTGCATTTCTCTGATAATGAGTGATGTAGAGCATCTTTTCATGTGTTTGTTAGCCATCTGTGTCTTCTTTGGAGAAATGCCTGTTTAGTTCTTCAGTCCATTTTCTGATTGGGTCATTTATTTTTCTGATATTGAGCTGCATGAGCTGCTTGTATTTTTTTGAGATTAATTCTTTGTCAGTTGCTTCATTTGCTATCATTTTCTCGCATTCTGAAGGCTATCTAAAAGACACTGACGAGAGAATGGAAAGGTAAGTCCCATATGGAAGAAAATATTTGCAAAAGGCATGTCTGATAAAGAACTAATAATATCTAAATATACAAAAAATTCTTAAAGTTTAACAATAATAAAACAAACAACTCAATCAAAAAATGGACCAAAGACCTCAATAGACACATTACCAAGGAAGACATACAAATAGTATATAAGCATACGAAAAGATATTCCACATCATAGTTTTCAGGGAAATGAAAATTAAAACAACAATGTGATATCACTACCTACTCGTTAGAATGGCCAAAACGTGTTTGCAACAGGAACTCTCATTCATTGCTAACGGGAATGAAAAATGGTATTACTACTTAGGAAGAGAGTTGCCAGTTTTTCACAAAATCAACCGAACCCTTATATACGATGCATCAATCGAACTCCTTGGTGTTAATATCAACCCAAAGGAAGTAAAAAGTTATGTTCATACAAAAACCTGCACACAGAAGTTTCCAGCAACTTTATTCATAATTACTTAACGTGAAAATAACCAACATGCCTTTCAGTGTGTGCTGTGTGCTTAGTTGCTCAGTTGAGTCTGACTCTTTGCGAGTCCATGGACTTTGGCCTGCCAGGCCCCTCTATCCATGGGGATTCTCCAGGCAAGAATACTGGAGTGGGCTGCCATGCCCTCCTCCAGGGGATCTTCCCAACCCAGGGATCAAACCCAGGTCTCCCGCACTGCAGGCGGATTCTTTACTGTTTGAGCCACCAGGAAAGTCCAGCCTTTCAGTAGGTGAATTAATTAATAAACTGTGGTACAACCCACCTATGGGCTTCCCAGGTGGTAAAGAACGCCTGCCAATGCAGGAGACACGTTCAATGCACATGTTCAATCCCTGGGTTGGGAAAAATTCCCTGGAGAAGGAAATGGCAATGCACTCCAGTATTCTTGCTTGGAAAATCCCATGGACAGGGGAGCCTGGCAGGCTACAGTCCATGGGGTTACAAAGAGTGAGACATGACTGGGCGTGCATGTGGTACATCCAGACAATGGAGTTATTGAGCTCTTAAAAGCAATGAACAGTCAAGTCATGAAAGACACGGAGGAAATTTAAATGTATATTACTACCTGAAAGAAGCCAATCTGAAAAGGCTACATACTATATGACATTTCAGAAAAGACAAAACTGTGGAGACAATCCAAAGATCAATGGCTGAGGGAAAGGGGTAGGGGGATGAAAAGGTGCAGCCCAGAGAATTTTTAGGGCAGTGGAAATACTCAGTATGATATTATAGCAATAGATACATGTCATCATAAATTTTTTGGAACCACAGACTGTGTAACACCAAGAGTGAAGCCAGATGTAAACAGGACGCTGGATGATTGTGATGTGTCAGCGCGGGCCCTTCACCAGTTATTCCACTTTGGGGGAGGATGCTGACAATGGAGGCTATGCCAGTGTGGAGTCAGAGGATATATGGGGAATCACAGTACCTTCCTCTCAATTTTTCTGTGAACCTAAAACTCCCAGTGCTCTGTGATAATCTAGAAGGGTAAGATAGGGAGTGGGTGGGAGAGAGGTTCAGGAGTGAGCGGGTATATGTATACTTATTGGAGAAGGAAATGGCAACCCACTTCAGGATTCTTGCCTGGAGAATCCCCATGGACAGAGGAGCCTGGCGGGTTACAGTCTATGGGATCACAAAGAGTCAGACACAACTGAATGACTTTCACTCACTCACTCACTCACTCATGGTTGATTCAGATTGTAGGACAGAAACCAACACAACATTGTAAAGCAATTATCCTCCAATTAAAAAGTAAAAAAAAAAAACTTAAAAATGAAGTCTTTTAAAACATTTCTATTTTCATATTTTTTTTCTTGGTCTGAGGAGAACAATATCGCCCTTAAGTCAGGAATTGAGGAAACTAGCCTTAATCATCTTAGCTATGCATTACTTTCACCTGAATGATTTTAAAACTTGCAAGTTTTAATAAGGACTTATTATTCACATTAATATTACTAAATAAAATGTTGGCATTGAAAAGCAACTGTTGATTTGTTTTAAAGTTTTCCTTGGTTTTCAGATCAAGTGTCTCCTAAACTTGAATCTTCTCCTGACTAAAACATTGTATATTTCTTCTTAAAAGCTTTTTTTACTGAAAAATTAACTGCAGGCTTACCTTGGAGATATTGTGGGTTGGGTTCCACACCACCACAATGAGATGAATATCACAAAAAAGTGAGTCACACAAAATTTTTGGTTTCCAAATGCATACAAAAGTTATGTTTAAACTATATTGAGGTCTATTAAAGATGCGAGAGTTGGACTGTGAAGAAAGCTGAGCGCCGAAGAATTGATGCTTTTGAACTGTGGTGTTGGAGAAGACTCTTGAGAGTCCCTTGGACTGCAAGGAGATCCAACCACTCCATTCTAGAGATCAGCTCTAGGTGTTCATTGGAATGACTGATGCTGAAGCTGAAACTCCAGCACTTTGGCCATCTCATGTGAAGAGTTGACTCACTGGAAAAGACTCTGATGCTGAGAGGGATTGGGGGCAGGAGGAGAAGGGGACAACAGAGGATGAGATGGTTGGATGGCATCACTGACTCAATGGACGTGAGTTTGACTGAACTCTGGGAGATGGTGATGGACAGGGAGGCCTGGTGTGCTGCGATTCATGGGGTTGCAGAGTCGGACACGACTGAGTGACTGAACTGAACTGAACTAAAAAGAGCATTATGTCTAAAAAAATACAGCATATATACCTTAATTTAAAAATATTTTATTGCTAAAAAATGCCAAAGCAATGACAATAGTAACATCAAAGATTACTAATCACAGATTACATCACAAATAAAATAATAATAAAAAGGTCTGAAATACTGCAAGAACTACCTTGGGTGTGACACAGAGACATGAAGGGAGCAAATGCTGTTGGAAAAAATGGTATCAATAGGCTTACTCAATGCAGGGTTGCCACAAACCTTCAATTTGTAGGGAAAAAAAATAAAGTAAAGCACAATAAAATTAGGCAAGGCTTTATTCATAAAATTAGCAATGAAAGCACTCAGGATAAAAACATTACACCTTTGAAAATCAACTCTAAGCAGGATTTTCACCTTGGTAATGTGTGCAGATGAGCCTCTGTATTTAAGCGAACATTACATTAAATCTCATATACTATGAAGCCATGAAAGTCTAGTAAAATGCTCTAAGTGTGCTATTTACAAAATTATGTAAATAACACTGCAATACAATTACTATGTTATGCAAATGCACTCAATGTATTTGCTTTTTGAACAAATGTTACATTTTAATATATTGAGAATATGGTTGTCTTTTGGGAAAAATACACCACATGTACTATTTTTCATAACTTTTAATCTGTTTTTCCTTTTTTCTTTTTCATACAGACATATAAAAATACATCTGGTAAATGTATACACTTGTTTTGTCTCTGTCTACAAAACCTAAGAATATAATATTTTTTTCATTTCATCAAGGCCATATTAAATTATAAGATTGCTTTTATTTCACTGCTGAGGAAGAGCTACATTGAAAAGAAAGTCTCTTTTTCTAAAATAAATATTCACAATTTTTGCAAAATTATGTAAATGATATTCATATACTGAAAGTAAAGTGTGAAAGGGTTAGTTGCTCAGCTGTGTCAGACTCTTTTCGACCCCATGGACTATTGCCCACCAGGCTCCTCTGTCTATGGGATTCTCCAGGCAGGAACACTGGAGTGGGTTGCCATTTCCTTCTCCAGGGGATCATCCCAATCCAGGGATCCAAACCTGGGTCTCCTGCATTGGAGGCAGATTCTTTACCAACTGAGCCACCAGGGAAATGGGTATGCATATAAAAGCAATACTATACATAGGCAGATTTTTTTTCTGCAAATATCTATTGTTACAGCTACAGATGACCTTTCTCTGATTTTTTCTTAATACTTTAATGAAGTTCAACAATGTGAGCATATGCTTATGCATTATTACTCAGGTTCTTTTTCATATTATTTATAAAACTTGGGCTATGCTTTTCATATTATTATGAAGCCCAGCATTTAATTATATACGTAATATTGGTGGAAAGATTTTCTATATAAATATGAGTAAATATATGAGTATTTATAATAAGATACTTAATGATTATTCAGCTCTAAGTGCTTAGTCATCATTCACATGCTCATTCCTGTCTCTTATACACATCTAGATGTGTATAAGAGACAGATGTAGGACAAATATTTAAGAACAACTATTACTTTGAAAATTAACAATGACATAATTTACAATAAATAGAAGGCAACAATACATTTACTAGCATCAGAATGAGAAAAGATTTATGCTTTAAAGAAAAATATAAAAGAAAGTATAAATTCATAAGGAATTAAAATGTTTTAGATGCTTTTTAGAATTATATAAACATTAACTTATTTTATAGGGATGATTTATATTTTTGATATAACAATTAACAAGTAATAGTGATGGGAAGATTCAGATGTATTTCCTTAAGTAACCACCAGATGGCTATATGGGCTCTTTCTTGATCTTGAAGTTCAGTTTTCGTTTTTTACCTACCAAACTAAAGATTTAAAGCAATTCTTTACAGAATTTTTATGGAGTTTTGAAATAACTGAAGTGTGATGATATAAAAGATATGAATGCAATGACATGAGTGTGAGAGAAATTGTTTTTTCTGATTTTATTTAAATATTGAAGACTAATATGGTGAATTTTAAAGAATCCTTTGATTGTGGAACTTTAAATATTTAGCTCTCTTTTAATCCAAACTTTTAATTTTACAGATTAAGAATCTGATATGTAAGAGATCTGCATCTCTCTATCTTTCAGACTTTATTTTCACTGGCAAAGTAAAATCTACGTGCATTAACCAGATAATTCAAATGCAGGATTGGGGAAAGGACATCAGAACTACCTGCAGGGCTTCCCTGCTGGCTCAGTGGTAAAGAATCCTCCTACCAATGCAGAAGACAAGGGTTTGATCCCTGGTCCAGGAAGATCCCACATGCCACGGAGCAACTAAGCCCGTGCATCACAACAAGTGAGCCCACGCGCCGCACCTCCTAAAGCTCTCACGCCCTAGAGCCCGGGCACTGCAGCTGGAGAGCAGCCCTGCTCTTCTCAACCACAGCAGAGTCCGTGCAGCAATGAAAGTCCAGCATAGCCAAAAACACACGAGTAAATAAATAAGTCAACTTAAAAAAGCTACCTGTAAAACTACAAAGAAAAATAGGTTTATTTCTTTAATTATTTAATAAATAATATTTATCCAGTGCTGAAATTTTTACTTTGCCTTCATTCTGTCAGTGTATCTATAGGGAAAAATGGTAAAATAGACTCATGCAAGTTGACTCATTGGAAAAGACTCCGATGCTGGGAGGGATTGGGGGCAGGAGGAAAAGGGGACGACAGAGGATGAGATGGCTGGATGGCATCATCGACTCGATGGATGTGAGTTTGAGTGAACTCCGGGAGTTGGTGATGGACAGGGAGGCCTGGCGGGCTGCGATTCATGGGGTCGCAAAGAGTCGGACACGACTGAGCAACTGAAATAACTAACTAACTAACTAGGTAAAATAGAAGGAAGTCTAAAACATTTTTTATGATTACATCTTATCTGTATATATGTTCTGGATATATTTGTCTTAAAAATAATTAGCTTTAGGTGGCATTAGTGGTAAAGAACCTGACTGCCAATGCAAGATGTAAGAGACAGGTTCGATCCCTGGATCAGGAAGATCTCCTAGAGGAGGGCCTGGCAACCCACTCCAGTATTCTTGCCTGGAGAGTCCCAGGGAGAGAAGAGCCTGGCGGGCTACAGTCCACAGAGTCACAAAGAGTCATACATGACTGAAGTGACTTACCATGCATGCCTCAGAAAAATAACTAAATAAGAGGACTGCAACTCTCTCAAGTATTAGTGTGTAATGTAATCAATTTTAGAAAGCTTTGTACAATGCACTCTAATTTTGCACATTTTTATTTTTTAAAAATAAAATTCACTTTGATATAATTTTTCTGAACTACTTCAAACCATTTTTATAAGTTTTCTTTGTTTATGGTTTTGAAGATATCTTTGCAGGTTTATAAAGCAGGAGGAGAATTGGGCAACAGACGATTAGATGATTGCATGACATCACTGACTCAATGGACATGAGCTTGAGCAAGCTCCAGGAAATAGTGAAGGACAGGGAAGCCTGGCGCACTGCAGCCCATGGGGTTGCAAAGTCAGATGCGACTTAGCAACCAAACAACAACAAAGTTGTAAACAATGATACACAACTGATTTAGCAAAATTGGCCTTTATTCTCCTTTTTTGAGGGAGAGAAATGTTGTGCTTGTTCGTTACCAGATTTTACTCAGAATGAAGTATCTTGCTCCTCCACAAATGTGACTGTTAGTCTGGAATTTTAGTACTACCTTGCTATAGTCCCACAGTAAATGAAAGCAGAGCTTGGGGAGTGCTGAGAAATGTCTGGGTGATGTCACTTTAGTGGGGTCAGGATTTACATATTACATCTTAGACATGTTAAAATGTGGCATGCTGTATTTTGTATATTGGATTTCATCTTGCTTTTAAGTTTCCTTTCTCACTGATTAAGGAGAGGAAAACAGAAAACAAAACAAAACAAAGTCAAACCTTAAATCTTGGTATGCCAATATTTATTCCTGGTATTAGTGTCTTTCAGATGGTCATTTCCAATTTTTTCCCATCTGGCAGGGCTTTCTCCTCCCCTTTTCCTTACCTAGATGATGTGATATGATGAGGATAAAGAATACCTATCGTTGTGGCTGGGGAGGAGATTATCTGGCTGGCTATTGTTTTTTCAGTCCATGCTGTCTCCATGGCGATGTCCTTGCAGCCTTAATGTCACTGTATGTCCTGCAATAGTGTCATTCTAAAAATATCATCATCTTAGCATCCCCTCTCAAGGTCCTCAAGAATTGCCCCTGTGCGTCACTTAGACAATGGGAAACTGGTTACACAGTGCTTTGGCTGAACCATGATGTTATAATGTGCCCTAAGTATAGATAATCTCCTCTTATCCTTCAAACAAGAAGCCAGACAGACACAAAAAGAATCTGTTTTCAGTTTCCCCGTCCCCTTCCTTGTGTTTTATCTCATCAGTGCATCCTATCTCCTCTTTCAGGGTTGATTTGAGGGGTTGAGTTAAGGAAAAGTTGCTTCTGCGTCATGATGTCATCTTTCCAAACTTGATCCAACATTGAAGGATTATCCTTTCCACCTGAATTGCAGACTTTTCATATATCCTTCCATCTTCTCTTCTATGGCTTTTAGAGGAAAACCCTAAGCTCAGACTCTCAAGCTTTGCTCTGCCTTTACACTGGGAAACTTTGGGAACTGACAAAGTATTTGTTTTAAAAACTTTCTTTCAATAAAACCTAGTGTTCAAAACCCTCATTTCTCTATGAAAGTATATTAGAAAAGTTTAAGACTCAAAATTGAGGAATAACTATCTTGTTTTAGGCTCTGTTTACCTTCCCTCTGTGAAACAAGGAATTAAAGAATGAAGTAGCTAGACAAACATGGAAAATCAGAATCTTAAAGGAAAAAACCCACAGATTTAATATCTCAAATAAACTTCCACTGTGTCATCATTAAGACTAGTAAAAATTCTCATGCTTAGTCACTGTGTTCCTGATGTTGGTCCGTAATTCTCAGCAGAAAGCACAGATGTGGCACAAACTTTGTTTTTGACTGCCACCGTTTTTTTGTTGGCCACCCATCTGGCAGGCCAGGAGAAAATAAAAGCCTGTCTCCCTTAAAAGCTCATGCACTTATTCATTCACATGCTCATTCATTCATTCATTGAGTGCCAGATGAATACGAAAAAGGACTACAATTAGAAATAACAATAACAACACAATCCCACTTTTAGCCCAAAGATAGTCTATCTGTACCACTGTAGTGTTTAAAGAAGTCTTCAAGACTTCTCTCAGGGCCAAAGCAGGGCATTAATTTATGTTTTTGGTTTTTTTTTTCGTGGTGCAGTTAACTTGAGAGAATGCTCTGGGGGAGCACTGGTTCTGTTGCATTTGCTATTACTTTTATAATCAGGAAAAAGAGCATCATAAAAAGACATGATTTTGACCTCACCCTGGCCTTGAGTTTGGCAGCTCTAATTAAAAAGTGAATGTACCCAATGTTTTACAGAATAAAGCCCTTTTATAACAAATAACCTTTTGATGGAGAAACCACACTGTTTGTACACCAAAAAGTAATTTTAAGGCTTATCTTGAGCTAATGCCAGGGTAAATAGAAGCTGAAGCTTCTTGCCCTTCTTTTCTCTTTACCAAGGAATCAAAGCAGATCTATTTCAGCTTTCTGCTTTTACAAATATTCTACTGTAAATTTTATGCAGTTTGCAAGGACAAAATCCTTTCCAGTGACATTTTGGAACAAAAATGAAAATTCTGGATCTATGGATGTGTGGTGACTAGATTTTAACAATCTGCACAGAAGAAGCCTTATTGTGAGGGAAGCCAAATTTAATACTGAAATGTTCCAAAGAGTTGTCAACAGTTCATTTAAGGAAACATTAAGGAAAGATCTCACTCTTGAAATTTAATTTTGACCCAGTTTATAAAAGTTGGAAAGCCAGAGTATTTATGCTTTCATTAAGGAAGTTTTTTGGGAAACCTGAGTTCATCTCCATAACTTAATGTATGGAACTGAAACTATATTAAAGGTACATTTATTTGGGGAGGAATTTCAAACTAGGCAGTTTTAAAAAACCCTCAGTAACAAGTTAACAGATAAAAGGAATTTCAGCAATTACCAACAAGAGAAAATCAGTTCTAAAAGTGCAGGCTCTAATCTTTTAACCTCTTTTAAACACTATATAACTTTATTGTGATAATTAAATGCCAAAAAGATGGGTGATTTATAGCTGTACTTCTTGTCTCAATAAACACTTCAAATAAAACATCTTGTTAGTGTTTACAGATTAAGTTCAAGAGCTTAAGCAGTTCTTCATAAAGTACTTTGTTTAATAATGTCATATAATATCCCCATGCCCTATATAGTTTGCAAAATCCTTTCAGCATTTTTTTTATTGAACTATAGTTGTTTTAAATGTTGTGTTAGTTTCTGGTGTTCAGCAAAATGGTGCAGATACTTATTTGTTTTCTCAGGTTCTTTATTCATTTTGATTATTTGGCCTTCTTGTAATTGTTGTAGTCTGGGTGGCCTTTTAAAATTTTATATTTAGTCTTATGTACAGAAGTAAATTCTGAGAATTAAGTATTGAAAAAATTTATGTAACTAAACAGTGAAAGAACCAGAATACACTGAAACGTGGATTTCTGATTTAAAATTCTTTGCAAATACTTAATTTTCTCTTTGGTGTAAACATTTACTTACAAACGTGTGTTATTTTTTCTTCCTCAATATTTACAACACTATGACATTACATCAATCTGATGGATTAGTTGTTTTAACGTACTTCTTCTTGGCTCTTAACCATTCTCATTAATCTCCTATTAGCTGTCTCATAAAAGATGTCTCCAGCTATAGAGAGCAAACTCTAGAAGATAGGAAATGTATCTGGAAGATTTCTGGGTTTTGTTTCAGATGTAAGGAACTTGGAAGTCACCATTTCATCCTAACAATAAATCAAAACTCAACAAACTGAAAAAAAATCTGTAACTCTTCTTGATATATAAGAGAGCAGAAGACATAGGACAAATCACTTCTCCTGACATTGGAGACAAGTGAATAGAGGGAATCACAGCTTACCAGAGTATAGATGGACAGAAATTGCTGATTTACCAGTACAAAGGTATGAAAATCCAAACTATAATTGATAAATTGCTAGAGGCTCAATGCAGACAATGTTGACAGGTAAAAACTCCAGAGGACTCAGTCATTCGTGAGTTTTAGTTCCAGGAGCCTGATGAGGTTCTCACAGTAATTATCAGAGAAAAATCCCCTCATGCTGCAAGTAAGAGGAAGGGAAAAGGAATCATTTTGATATCTTCCAAAGCATTTTGATTTCATCCAGGCCTTTCCTCAGCAGAAACAAAGTCTAACCTGTCCAGGTATTATCAGAGCCTAATTGACCTGGGTGAAGGGAAATATCCAACTCCAGCCTACTCTGTCCATCCTACTCTATCTAAGTGGAGAAAAAACCTGAGAAGCACTTGTGAAGTTCACAGTCCCTCTGGACTTAAACCTGTAGAACACTTTCCTCCCCTGACACCTTATCATTACATTACTAGAGATCTATTTACAAGAGTTCCTTATGTGTGTCAGTCAAGAAAAAAATTGCAAGGCACATTAAAAGGCAAAAAACACAGTTGAAAAGGCAGAGCAAGCAACAGAACCAGACATAAGATGAATGTTGGAATTATCATAACAGGGATATAAAACAATTATGATTTATACGTTAAGGGCCCTAACTGATAAAGTAGACAGCATTCAAGAATAGATGAGGATTGTAAGCAGATGGAAATTTTAAAGAAGTATCAAAAATAAATGTTAGAAATCAAAAACATTGTAACAGAAATGAAGAATGTCTTTGATAGGCTTACTAGTAGGCTGGACATGACTGAGGAAAAAAATCTCTGAGATTGAGGCTATCTCAACAGAAACCCCAAAGCTGAAATTCAAAGAGAAGAAAAACTGGAAAAAAAAAAATAGAATATTCAAGAACTGTGGGAAAATCATAAAAGATGTAACACACACTTAATGGGAATACCAGAAGGAGGAGGAAAAGAGAGATAGACAAGATATTTAAAACAATAATAAGTGAGAATTTCTCCAAATTAATCTCAGACACCAAACCACAGATCCAGGAAGTTCAAAGAAAATCAAGCAGGATTAATGCCAAGAAAATACACCCAGGCAGATCATTTACAAGCTACAGAAGATCAAAGATAAGGGAAAAAATCCTGAAAAGAGTCAGATGAAAAAATCTTCTTATCTATTGAGGAATGTAGATAAGAATGACAACCAGATTCTCAGATATCATTCAAGCAAGAAGACAGTAGAGTGAAATATTTAAAGTGTTGAGAGAAAAACCCCACCAACCAAGCCTTGTAACTCTGAAATTATCCTTCAAAACTGAAGGAGATTAAAGACTTTTTCAGGCAAACAAAAATTGAGAAAATTTGTTGCAAATAACTTATTTTGCAAGAAATGTTAAAAGTTCTTTAAAGAGAAAATCAATAGTAAAGATCAGAAACTCCAATCTATGTTAAGAAAGGAAGAGCATCAGAGAGGGAATAACTGAAGATAAAACAAAAGCTTTTATTTTTCTTATTCTTATTTGACCTAGCTAAGAGTTTATTCAAAATAATAATGGCAACAATTGTTTTTATTATGTATGCTTATATGTATATCTTCTGCATAAATCTAGAAAGCATATTAAAAAGAAAAGACATCACTTTGCCAACAAAGTTCCATATAGTTAAAGCTATAGTTTTTCTAGTAGTCATGCATGGAAGTGAGAGTTGGATCGTGAAGAAGACTGAATTCTGAAGAATTTATCCTTTTGAATTGCAACAGTATGTGAACTGAGAAATTCCAGATGTACAAGTTGGATTTAGAAAAGACAGAGGAACCAGAGATCAAATTGCCAACATCTGTTGGATCATAGAAAAAGCTAGAAAATTCCAGAAAAACATCTACTTCCGCTTCATTGACTATGCTAAAGCCTTTGACTGTGTGGATCACAATAAACTGTGGAAAATTTTTCAAAAGCTGGGAATACCAGACCACCTGCCTCCTGAAAACTGTATGCAGGTCAAGAAGCAACAGTTAGAACTGGACATGGAACAAGGGACTGGTTCAAAATCGGGAAAGGAGTACGGCAAGGCTGTATATTGTCACCCTGCTTATTTAACTTGTATGCAGAGTACATCATGTGAAATGCTGAGCTGGATGAAGTTCAAGCTGGAATCAAGATTGCTGGGAGAAATATCAATAACCTCAAACATGCAGATGACACCACCCTTATGGCAGAAAGCAAAGTGGAACACAGTGTCTCTTGATGAAGGTGAAAGAGGAGAGTGAAAAAGCTGGCTTAAAAGTCAACATTCAGAAAACAAAGATCATGGCATCTGGTCCCACCACTTCACAGAAAATAGATGGGGAAAAAAATGGAAACAGTGAGAGACTTTATTTCCTTGGGCTCCAAAATCATTCAGATGGTGACTGCAGCCATGAAATTAAAAGACACTTCCTCCTTGAAAGAAAAGCTATGACAAACCTAGACAGCATATCAAAAAGCAGAGACATCACTTTGCCGACGAAGATCTGTCTAGGCAAAGCTATGGTTTGCCCAGTAGTCATGTATGGATGTGAAAGTTGGACCATAAAGAAGACTGAGCGTCAAAGAACTGATGTCTTAAAATTCTGGTGCTGGAGAAGACCTGAAAATCCCTTGGGCAGCAAGGAGATGAAAGTGGTTCATCCTAAAGGAAATCAGTCCTGAATATTCATTAGAAGGGCTGATGCTGAAGCTTCAATACTTTGGCTATCTGATGGGAAGAGCCAATTCATGGAAAAGATTCTGATGCTGAGAAAGATAGAGGGCAGAAGGAGAAGGCGGGGTGGGGGCGGCGGTTACAGAGGATGAGATATTTAGATGGCATCATAAGGATGAGATATTTGGATGGCATCATCAACTCAACGGACATGAATTTGAGCAAACTCTGGAAGATAGCAGAGGACATAGTAGCCTGGCATGCTGCACTCCATGGGACTGCAAACAGTTGGACACACCTTAGTGACTGAACAAAGATAACAACTAAGTATGTAGGGATCCAAAATATCACATTAAGATTTTCTGTTTTTTATATTTATTTTTATGCTGTCAATACACCCATTTTTTTCTTTCATTGTCTTAATATTTGTTACAACAATGTTGGTATTATTTCTTTTAGAACCTGTCAATGTTGCTGGAGTCTCCACTCAGTCTTCTTTATTAAAGACAAATATTCATTAATTTAGTAAGTGTTCATTGAGCATCCACCATGTGCTGATACCCATGGAGTATCCAAAGGCTTCATACGTAGCCATGAGCTTTCTGTTCTTATGAAGTGAATGACATAGTATAGAAGATGATTAACTAAATGATTAGATTCTGAGAAGGATTATAATAGAGAAATTATGCAGCATTTTGTCCTTACTCAAACTTCGTAAGATTATTTTTCCTAACATTTATCACCTATTACTCCTCAAATCTTTTAAAATCTTCATGATTTTCCAATTTTAAACTCATTTTGACACTTCTTTAGTTCCAAAATATGTGACCATATCTTATATTGAAAGGTAAATCTATCTTTTATATTTTTATGATGTTTCTTAAGATTTTGAACATAATAACTCCTTTTTGTTATTTAAGAAATAGCAGTATGCTGTATTTCAACTGGGTGCTCTTAACAGGGTAATAATTTCAGTACATATGAGATATAGTCTGGCTCAGGCTGACTGGAAAATCATCTTATATATCAGGAGCTGGGCCTGGTAATCATGGGCAGAAACCAACAAATTGTAAAGCAATTATCCTCCAATTAAAAATAAATTTCAAAAAATCCTAAAAGTTTATGTCCTTTGAATAGGTAGTATGACAACATAATGCCTTTCCTCATTCTATTGCTTGAATTGCCTATGGTTACAGTATACACTTTGCTGCTGCTGCTAAATCACTTCAGTCGTGTCTGACTCTGTGTGACCCCATAGACAGCAGCCCACCAGGCTTCCCCATCCCTGGGATTCTCCAGGCAAGAACACTGGAGTGGGTTGCCATTTCCTTCTCCAATGCATGAAAGTGAAAAGTGAAAATGAAGTTGCTCAGTCGTATCCGACTCTTAGCGACCCCATGGACTGCAGCCCACCAGGCTCCTCCGTCCATGGGATTTTCCAGGCAAAAGTACTGGAGTGGGGTGCCATTGCTTTCTCCAAGTATACACTTTGGGGCATTTCAAATTAAAAAAAAAAATGTTCACCTCTAAGGGATTAAAATGAGACTAGGGGTTACTATCTTATTTCCAAGGAGTCATCCATGTTTCAGAACCATAGTTTAATTTTCATATATTACTAGACAGAGCAGGCAATATCTTCAGAAATATGCATGTAAGTGAAATCTATAAGTAAACATAGGTAGCAAGTGTTTTAGTACCCTCCACATCTTTATATGAAATTGCTTTTCAGAATATATTGAATGTTAAAAACCTGATGCCTTATTATCATGATGAGACAAGAATAGAAAATGGCAGAGGACTATAGGCAATTTATTTTCATGACAAGCCTGCAATATCATGAAGAATTGTGAACGTAAACCATCCTCACTGCCATTTCAAGACTGTAATCTTGTCCTCCAAAGATGTCACACCTGGGCCCCAGTTGTTTTAAATGACTCACTTCAAATTTCTAGATCTTCTGGACCAGACTAGTTATCAGATCCAACCATTTCTAAAATAAATGAATATTATTCTTGTCTAGTCTATTGAAGCAAATTATATCAACATATAATGCTAGATTTGAATATTTATGAAACATTCAGGCAACTTGAAAAGAATTTAAGTGATCTTGTTAACAGCATCACTTTTGAGTTCCCTTTTTGATGCATATATAGATAAACACATTCTAAAGACATTATTAAATCTGCTTTTTAAAAAATAAGAGGTGTGTATGTGTGTGTGTGTGTGTGTGTGCATACTTCTGTCTGTGGCATAATTAGAGCTTTTAAGACCTCTGCTGCTGCTGCTAAGTCACGTCAGTTGTGTCCAACTCTGTTCAACCTCATAGACAGCAGCCCATTAGGCTCCCCTGTCCCTGGTATTCTCCAGGCAAGAACTCTGGAGTGGGTTGCCATTTCCTTCTCCAGTGCACGAAAGTGAAAAGTGAAAGTGAAGTCACTCAGTGATGTCCAACTCTTAGCGACCCCATTAACTGCAGCCTACCAGGCTCCTCCGTCCATGGGATTTTCTAGGCAAGAGTACTGGAGTGGGGTGCCATTGCCTTCTCCCTTTAAGACCTCAAGTGCCTAAATTATATTTGCTGACATGCCAACATAAGGCCAAATTAAAAGGAACTAAAATAACCCCACATCAGAGACACAAATATATTTTTAATTCAAACAAATATATATGAACAATTATCATATGTATTTGATAGGAATTATAGAAAAATCTTCAATTTTAACAAGGTAAAGGGTGATCTTAGTAAACCTATTGTTATGATGTTTGGCTAAAAAGATTCACCTTGATCTAATAATACATATTTTGTTTTGGCAAGTCTTTTGAGAAGTATAATTTTAATATCATACTGAGAGAACTCCTTTACACCTATACATTTCAATATTCTATTTATTATTACAAGTTAGTGGGGATAATTAATAAATGAATGATGATTTCATTTATTTCCACTTGATTAATTTACTCTCTTATCACCAACTCAAATGTTTCTCCTCACTTAAGACAAATGTTTTGTCAAATCAAAAATATTTATTGGACTTCTAATAAACACCATGAAGATATCTGAAATAGTAAACTTTTAGATTAAGTAGAGAACAACATCAGGCTTCCCTGGTGGCTCAATGGTAAAGAATCCACCTGCAACGCAGGAGACATGGGTTCAATGCCAGGGTCAGGAAGATCCCCTGGAGGAGGGCATGGCAACCCACTCCAGTATTCTTCCCAGCAGAATCCCATGGACAGAGGACCTGGCAGGCTACAGTCTATGAGGTCGCAAAGAGTCAGACACAACTGAAATGACTGAGCACGCACACAGAGAAGATCGCATTCTCCTTAGCATAGCTCATAACTTTTTTTTGGAACACAGACTACTTTTAAAATCTGGTATAAAAATAGAGATTAACTCTCTAGACAAATATTTGAATATTTAACCAATGTTTTTTCATAGAATTTTATGGGGGTCATCTACTCAGTTCAATTCAGTCACTCAGTCGTGTCCAATTCTTTGCGACCCCATGAACTGCAGCACGCCAGGCCTCCCTGTTCATCACCAACTCCCAGAGTTTACCCAAACTCATCTCCATTGAATTGGTGATGCCATCCAACCATCTCATCCTCTGTCGTCCCCTTCTCCTCTTTCCCCCAAATCAGGGTCTTTCAAATGAGTCAGCTCTTCGCATAAGGTGGCCAAAGTACTGGAGTTTCAGCTCCAACATCAGTCCTTCCAATTAACACCCAGGACTGATCTCCTTTAGGATAGACTGGTTGGATCTCCTTGCTGTCCAAGGGACTCTCAAGAGTCTTCTCCAACACCACAGTTCAAAAGCATCAATTCTTCGGTACTCAGTTTTCTTTATAGTCCAACTCTCACATCCATACATGACTACTGGAAAACCATAGCCTTGACTAGACAGACCTTTGTTGACAAAGTAATGTATCTGCTTTTTAATGTGCTGTCTAGGTTGGTCATAACTTTTCTCCCCAGGAATAAGTGTCTTTTAATTTCGTGGCTGCAATCACCATCTGCAGTGATTTTGAAGCCCCCCAAAATAAAGTCGGCCACTGTTTTCACTGTTTCCCCATCTATTTGCCATGAAGTGATGTGACTGGATGCCATGATCTTAGTTTTCTGAATGTTGAGCTTTAAGCCAACTTTTTAACTCTCCTCTTTCACTTTCATCAAGAGGCTCTTTGTTTCTTCTTTGATTTCTGCCATAGGGGTCATAGAAATTTGAGGCATGTTCTGATTATAAAATCCTACAAAAGTCATCTTGGGCTAGCTGTATGACTTTTGATAAATTAAATTTACCATCTATATGTTTGGGGATTGTTACAAGGATTAAATGAATTAGTATATGTTAAGAACTAGTTTTAATGTCTGACTCAAAGTAACACTATATACAGGTTTGTTCTTGTTATATATTGTGATTTTATAAGATTCTTTGTGTGTGCATGCTAAGTTACTTCAGTTGTGTCAGACTCTTTGAGATCTTATAGACTGTAGCCCTCCAGGCTCCTCTGTCCAAGGGATTCTCCAGACAAGAATACTGGAATGGGTTGTCATTCTCTTCTCCAGGGGATCTTCCCAACACAGGGATTGAACCCACATTTCCTGTGTCTCCTGCACTGGCAGGTGGTTTCTTTACCAATAGCACCACCTGGGAAGCCCATGTATAAAGCACTTTAGGTAAGTCAAAGGGAAGGGTAAGACCAGCTTTCATAAACCCTACTTTATGAAGATTTGAATTTAGGCTTGGTCTTAAGACTTGGTTTCAGAATGGCAGAGAGGGCAACCAAGTGTTTTTAAAAACTGTGAATAGTAAATATACTTTTAGAAGTACAAAAACAGTGGCATGAGTCAGTGAAGTACAGTGAAAAGCAGAAGTCTTTGTTATTGCAAGTGGAGCAGCCAGCAGAATGGGTGAGGTGCCCCCAGAGAGTTAAGGGCTTTTGATAACATGTTAAGAAAGTTCAAATGGATGAGTCAAAGAGGATCTAGTTTTCCATTGTACACCCTCCTATCTTCAGCCCCTTTTAGTTTTTACTTTGCACAAGTCAAACAGACTGTAACAATGAGAAACAAAATACTTAAGCTCCAAGTGGTTAAACATGGCTGAAACTAAATGGTAAAGGGAAATTAATACTTTCAAAGCAGCATTCAGTGAACCCATGGAAAATTTTTGCTTAAAATGGTGACATTACACAAAAGAAGGCATGGACAATGAAAGAAGGAAAAAATAAAAGTTAAATATTTAAAAAATGATTTGGTACTATAAATGATGTGGTGTTAAAGGTAGAAATATGTGAAGAGTAAAATAGTTTGAAGATACCACGGGCAGACTTTCGAACACTAATGCAATGTGTTGCATTTCCATGCATTCCATTGTAATAAGGTAATATTTTGAAAAAAACATTACTGCCTATTTCTCTTTTTCCCTTGAGATCACTTTCATCCTGGCAAGCAGAGACGTTTGTCAAACTACCCGGTAGAGGTGAGTTGGAGGTGAGAGATGGAGGAGAGCTATAGTCTGCAACAGAAGGAATGAAGTTATATTCAGCTTTTAATATGCAAAATAGAAATATCTAGTCAGAATACAGCCTAGAAAGAAAATTTCTCGTGGCTTCTTTTTTTCTCTCCTCCCTCATTTACCTTATTGGTAGGGAACTGGAGGAAATACCTCTTAGAGCTGTCCCACAAGGAGGAGAAGATGGATCTTTTGTCCATGGTAGCTGGGTTGGTTCCAAAAGACTCAAGAGGGCTTGACAGAAAGGAAGAGAAAGAAAACCTCACCTGCATTTTTGGTCTTAAGAATGGCAAGAGTTTTACTTCTTCTTTTCCAATTTGGATTCCTTTTATTTCTTTTTCTGCTCTAATTGCTGTGGTGAAAACTTCCAAAACTATGTTGAATAGTAGTGGTGAAAGTGGGCACCCTTGTCTTGTTCCTGACTGTAGGGGAAATGCTTTCAATTTTTCACCATTGAGGATAATGTCTGCTGTGGGTTTGTCATATATAGCTTTTATTATGTTGAGGTATGTTCCTTCTACTCCTGCTTTCTGGAGATTTTTTTTTATCATAAATGGATGTTGAATTTTGTCAAAGGCTTTCTCTGCATCTATTGAGATAGTCATATGGCTTTTATTTTTCAATTTGTTAATGTGGTGTATTACATTGATTGATTTGTGGATATTGAAGAATCCTTGCATCCCTGGGATAAAGCCCATTTGGTCATGGTGTATGATCTTTTTAATGTGTTGTTGGATTCTGATTGCTAGAATTTTGTTAAGGAGTTTTGCATCTATGTTCATCAGTGATATTGGCCTGTAGTTTTCATTTTTTGTGGCATCTTTGTCAGGTTTTGGTATTAGGGTAATGGTGGCCTCATAGAATGAGTTTGGAAGTTTACCTTCCTCTGGAATTTTCTGGAAGAGTTTGAGTAGGATAGGTGTTAACTCTTCTCTAAATTTTTGGTAGAATTCAGCTGTGAAGCCATCTGGACCTGGGCTTTTACTGGAAGATTTCTGATTACAGTTTCATGACATGATCCTCTACATAGAAAACCCTAAAGACTCCACCAGAAAATTAGTAGAACTAATCAATGAATATAGTAAAGTTGCAGGATGTAAAATCAACATACAGAAATCCCTTGCATTCCTATACACTAATAATGAGAAAATAGAGAAATTAAGGAAACAATTCCATTCATCATTGTAATGAAAATAATAAAATACTTAGGAATATATCTACCTAAAGAAACTAAAGATCTATATATAGAAAACTATAAAACACTGGTGAAAGAAATCAAAGAGGACACTAATAGATGGAGAAATATACGATGTTCATGGATCGGAAGAATCAATATAGTGAAAATGAGTATACTACCCAAAGCAATCTATAGATTCAGTGCAATCCCTATCAAGCTACCAATGGTATTTTTCACAGAACTAGAACAAATAATTTCACAATTTGTGTGGAAATACAAAAAAACTCAAATAGCCAAAGCAATCTTGAGAAAGAAGAATGGAACTGGAGGAATCAACCTGCCTGACTTCAGGCTCTACTACAAAGCCACAGTCATCAAGACAGTATGGTACTGGCACAAAGACAGAAATATAGATCAATGGAAAAAAATAGAAAGCCCAGAGATAAATCCACACACCTATGGACACCTTATCTTTGACAAAGGAGGCAAGAATATACAATGGAGAAAAGACAATCTCTTTAACAAGTGGTGCTGGGTAAACTGGTCAACCACTTGTAAAAGAATGAAACTAGAACACTTTCTAACACCATACACAAAAATAAACTCAAAATGGATTAAAGATCTAAACCTAAGACCAGAAACTATAAAATTCCTAGGGGAGAACATAGGTAAAACACCCTCCAACATAAATCACAGCAGGATCCTCTATGACCCACCTCCTAGAATATTGGAAATAACAGCAAAAATAAACAAATGGGACCTAATTAAAGTTAAAAGCTTCTGCACAACAAAGAAAACTATAAGCAGGGTGAAAAGACAGCCTTCAGAATGGGAGAAAATAATAGCAAATGAAGCAACTGACAAAGAACTAATCTCAAAAATATACAAGCAACCTCTGCAGCTCAATTCCAGAAAAATAAATGACCCAATCAAAAAATGGGCTGAAGAACTAAACAGACATTTCTCCAAAGAAGACATACAGATGGCTAACTAACACATGAAAAGATGCTCAACATCACTCATTATCAGAGAAAGGCAAATCAAAACCACAATGAGGTACCATTTCATGCCAGTCAGAATGGCTGTGATCCAAAAGTCTACAAGAAATAAATGCTGGAGAGGGTGTGAAGAAAAGGGAACCCTCTTACACTGTTGGTGGGAATGCAAACTAGTACAGCCACTATGGAGAACAGTGTGGAGATTCCTTAAAAAACTGCAAATAGAACTGCCTTATGACCCAGCAATCCTACTGCTGAGCATATACACTGACAAACCTAGAATTGAAAGAGACACATGTACCCCAGTGTTCATCACAGCACTGTTTGTAATAGCCAGGACATGGAAACAACCTAGATGTCCATCAGCAGATGAATGGATAAGAAAGCTGTGGTACACATACACAATGGAGTATTACTCAGCCATTAAAAAGAATATATTTGAATCAGTTCTAATGAGGTGGATGAATCTGGAACCTATTATACAGAGTCAAGTAAGCCAGAAAGAAAAACACCAATACAGTATACTAACGCATATATATGGAATTTAGAAAGATAGTAATGATAAACCTGTATACGAGACAGCAAAATAGACACAGATGTATAGAACAGTCTTTTGGACTCTGTGGGAGAGGGAGAGGGTGGGATAATTGGGAGAATGGCATTGAAACATGTACAATATCATATAAGAAATGAATCGCCAGCCCAGGTTCAATGCATGATACAGGATGCCTGGGGCTGGTTCACTGGCATGATCCAGAGGGATGATATGGGGAGGGAGGTGGGAGAGGGGTTCAGGATGGGAAACATGTACACCTGTGGTGGATTCATGTGGATGTATGGCAAAACCAATACAATATTGTAAAGGAAAAAAAGAAAGAAAGGAGAATTCACTCTCCTCCATGAGGTGATGAGCTCCTCAGCCCATTGATGTGTACCTGAAGAAGCCTGAAATATGGCCCTTTTGTAGGAACCCCAACAAGAAGCTAGAAATGAGGGACATCGTGAACATAGAGATCCTGTTTTAGCATGTCAATAGGCTGAGAGGCTGATTTGATCACTTCATGGAGGAGAGTGAATTCTTCCCAGGACTATTTTAATGATCAGATCAGAGTAGGATTTGGATTATATTAGCCTTTTTTTCCCCTGCTTGTGTGGGGAAGAAAGCCCTGTGACACTTAGAGACTAAATAAGACTAAGCCCCATTACTTAGAGAATAAATAAAATGTATTTCATTAGCTTCCTGCATATTTCTGTGAGCTAAGTTTTTACCCAATCTACTTTATATGCTTAATTTGAATTATAAATTTGAGGAAAGTTAAAGAAAATTCAATGATATCTATAAGGAAGACTTAATTAAAGGGGGTGGGTGTTCCATAAAGTAGGTATATGGACCACTACAAAATAATTTTGCAGTAGAGGAGAGAGATTGGGTTCTACTCTGAATACTACACAGGCAACTAGAAATTTAAAGTCAAGGAGTTCAACAAGCAGTCAGAGAATGGAAAATTACTATGAGTGGATATAAGATTCTGCCTTTTCTCATAAGACAGGCCACAGTGATCAGACATAACCAGGGGGGTGATGGAGAATGAGAAACCCAAGGTGATGGGTCAAGGGTGATGAGATACCAAGGGTGCCATGTGCTGTACTAAGTCTTTTCAGCCGTGTCCAACTCTTTGCAACCTTATTGACCATAGTTCACCAGGCTCCTCTGTCCATGGAACTCTCCAGGCAAGAATACTGGAGTGGGTTACCACGCCCTCCTTCAAGGGATTTTTCCCAACATAGGGATCGAATCCATATCTCTTATGTCTCCAGCATTGGTAGGCGAGCTCTTTACTACTAGCACCACCTGGGAAGCCCAAAACTTAACCCAGTGTGGGGCAAGAACCCATGACTCTGGCAGTCTCATGCTCTGCCAAATGAGCTAGCTGGGCAAGGATGGAGGTTCTAACTACACTGACTTAGCAGGGTTCTTGCTAAAACTGGGTCTTATAAGTACCTGCACAAATGTGCCCAGAAACTGGTTCAGGTGCTTGATAAAAGTTTGGTCAAACAAATATCTTTGTCAGGAACCTATATCATACATATTACAATTATGAAGCTACTACACTATGTTTCACTTCCAACACACTGAAAAGAAACAAGTTCTAAAAGTTAAATGCCATCTGTTCTAAGAATTTCTTTTAGTACAATAAATTTAAGCAACAAATTAGCAATAATAACAAAATATCTTTAGTTCTTTCAACTTCAAAAGTACTCTGTTTTAGCTATGTTAATTATTTCCCTGTAGTCATAAAAAACCGAGGCTAAAGCATAATACTATGTTCTTGGGTTTACTTATTTTCCAGATTGTGGGCTTGTCTCCTTCCACAAACAATGTATTGAAATGAAATCTGCTCTTAGTAATTATATTATGATTTATCTTACAATTTCTTTAGGTAAAATCTGGGAAATTCTCTGTAGAAAAAAGTAAAGCCCAAACAATTTTAAACATATTAACTTGTCCACAAACAATAACAGAGTGAATTTACTGAGGAACAGGGGAGAAAACCTCTGAGGTTAAGTGTAAATGGGCTTCCCTGGTGGTTCAGACGGTAAAGAATCTACCTGCAATGCCAGAGACTTGGGTTCGATCCCTGGGTTGGGAAGATCCCATGGAGGAGGGCACGGTAACCCACTCCAGTATTCTTGCCTGGAGAATCCCATGGGCACAGGAGCCTGGCAGGCTACAGTCCATGGGGTCACAAAGAGTTGGACAGGACTGAGTGACTAAGCACAGCACAAAGTGTCAGATAGTAAACAGACAGAAAAGTGGATATCCACCTCCTAGATTCTTAACCAATAATTACAATGGAGAAGATTCTGATTTTGTAAATGTATAAAAATTAAAAAAAACTGAGGATTTAAATTGGGAAGAATTCCAAAAATAAATAAAGGTTGTTCATGCTTTCTTTTTCATGGCATTACTTTTTCACATAGTAGGTACTTAAAAAGTGTTTGCTGAATCAGTTATCCTCAAGAACACCTGGAATCAGTTAACCTAATACATTTACCTGGAATACAGAGTACATTTTTCCAATTTGTCTATAGTGCATTTGAATAATACAACCGTTTCATTTCCTCCATCTCATTTTCCTTCACCTTCAATCTTGGCTTTCCCGTAAATAGCTTCAACTGTGCTGACAATTTCAGTTCTGACTACTCTGTGCCAGTTTAGAGGCCCGAGTGGTGGTCCAGGCCCAGGTTAATTGCCCCTGGGCATTTCCCTTAAGTAGCTCGAACACTCTGTTCTGGAGTTTGGATTTAAAAATATCTGCCAACAATATGCCAAAAGTACAATGGGCCTTTGGATTTTTCTTTCTTTTTTATTGAAGTAATTTTTTTTTTCATACACTGGTTATATTGTTTTTAAAACTCTGTACTCTTTTCCTAAATTGAAATTATTTTACTGGATGCAACTCAGTAGAAATTCAGTGTTAGGATGGTTATAATATTTTATTTCATATCTCCTTTTATTCCTCAGGATGAGATTTTAATTTAGTTGCTTATGTCTGAATAATTGTACTGAAATTTTAATTAGGGTGTGTATGTGTGTGTGCTGAGTCATTCAGTCATATCTGACTCTTTACAATCCCATGGACTGTATTCCACCAGGCTCCCCTGTCCGTGGGGGTTCTCGAGGCAAGAATACTGGAGTGGGTTGCCATGCCCTCCTCCAGGCGATCTTCCCAACCCAGGGATTGAACCCAGGTCTCCCGCATTGCAGGCAGACTCTACCATGTGAGCCACCGGGGAAGCCCCCCTCCATTTATTGACTGGAGACAATTTACAGTTAGGAGTAAAGCAAAACAAATCAAAATATAAACCTATTTCTGAATCCTGGCACTCTTCTATAAAACTCATGGCTTAGGCAGGACACAGGACCTAAGTATTTGTTTCTTTATCTTTATAAGGAGAATAATATGATTAAATGAAATGTTGTATCCATCATACCATGAATAAAGGCTAGTTTACATCTCTCCTTCAGCTTCTCACTTCCCACTAAGAGAACGCAGGTTACTCTTTATGGTTTTCTTAACTCCCCAGATTCCACAACTCAGTTCTCACAACTCCATCATCTCTTATAGCTCAGCAGACCTACTGTCAGAAGCAAAGCTTCCTGGGGAACAGAATCAGAGGCAAGGATGCAAGTGGTGATGTTTTATTGGAGGGAGCAAGCATAAAACCAAAAGAGCAAGAGTGAGTGAGAAGGGAAGGAGGCGAGGAAAGATGAGAAGGCGGGTGAGGCGCATCCTCGTGCTGGCTGCTGGTTGATGACGGCTGTGGGGAGTATCTGTGCTGCTCTAGCATGCAGGGCTTCTCTGTATGGGCTTTACAGACATGCACTACATTGGAGTAAATCATCATGGGAGGTCAGATAAAGAGATAATTTATCTCTATGTCTCCTCTAATTCCTCCTTTCCCATTGGTCAAAATTCAACCCACAGGAGTGAACACCTTCACTCACTTCTGGGCTGAGATATCTGGCTTCTCTGGATGCCTTTTGTAAGCCAGATCTCGTGACCTGTGGTGGTGTAGTGTTTGCTTCTGGTCTAGACATGGTGACAGGGGCTGGCTGACTGGGCAACAGATGACCTTGAAGAGGAAAGGGTCCACCACCCAGTTGGGCCCAGAAAGTCTCTAAGAATGTACATATGAATCAAAGGAATCATTCAACTGAAGTTTACTCTATAGAGATTCTGTGTGCTGGAGAAGATTCTCGAGCTCCCTTGGACTGCAAGGAGATCAAACCAGACAGTCCTAAAGGAAATCAACCCTGAATATTCACTGCAAGGATGATGCTGAAGCTGAAACTCCAATACTTGGGCCACCTGATGTGAAAAACCAGCTTATTTCCTGGTGCTTGGAAAGATTCAGGGCAGGAGGAGAAGGGGACGGCAGAGGATGAGATGGTTAGACAGCATCACTGACTCAATGGACATGAGTTTGAGCAAACTCTGGGACACAGTGAAGGACAGGGAAGCCTGGTGTGCTGCAGTCTATGGGATGCAGAGTTGGACATGACTGAGCAATTGAACAACAACATGAGGATTCTATTCATAGAAATTTTCTCTAATTTTAAATTAGATGCAAAACTCAAAAGAGATATATGAGATTAAAGAGATTATAAAGAGATTATCTATTTATGACTTGTCAGCAATAGTGTTCATTTGAAGGGCGAGGAGAGTGGACATCTCCACTCCCTTTCACCATCACCTTCCATCACATCTGTGATGCCTGCACAGAGTGCTGTTACTGCAAATTCAGTTCCCCTCTCCCTCCATCATTATTACAAGGATTAAGCAATTATCTGCAAACATAATATACCATCTGAAAACAACTGAGGGCACATGCCACTCAGAGTGGATTTATTTAAGTGTGCCAGTGGCAGGGGTAGTAATTTTCTGAATTTCAGTATTTGTATCTTCACAGCAACATTGGTACACCCTTTTAGAGGCTGAGGAAGACTACTTGTTTGCGGCTAGGTCAAATGGCAACCTTCAGTAATGGTTTTCTTCTACTGTGTATTGCAGAATTTTCTTTCTTTTTTTTTTTAGCAAGGATGATGCTGAAGCTGAAACTCCAATACTTGGGCCACCTGATGTGAAAAACCAGCTTATTTCCTGGTGCTTGGAAAGATTCAGGGCAGGAGGAGAAGGGGACGGCAGAGGATGAGATGGTTAGACAGCATCACTGACTCAATGGACATGAGTTTGAGCAAACTCTGGGACACAGTGAAGGACAGGGAAGCCTGGTGTGCTGCAGTCTATGGGATGCAGAGTTGGACATGACTGAGCAATTGAACAACAACATGAGGATTCTATTCATAGAAATTTTCTCTAATTTTAAATTAGATGCAAAACTCAAAAGAGATATATGAGATTAAAGAGATTATAAAGAGATTATCTATTTATGACTTGTCAGCAATAGTGTTCATTTGAAGGGCGAGGAGAGTGGACATCTCCACTCCCTTTCACCATCACCTTTCATCACATCTGTGATGCCTGCACAGAGTGCTGTTACTGCAAATTCAGTTCCCCTCTCCCTCCATCATTATTACAAGGATTAAGCAATTATCTGCAAACATAATATACCATCTGAAAACAACTGAGGGCACATGCCACTCAGAGTGGATTTATTTAAGTGTGCCAGTGGCAGGGGTAGTAATTTTCTGAATTTCAGTATTTGTATCTTCACAGCAACATTGGTACACCCTTTTAGAGGCTGAGGAAGACTACTTGTTTGCGGCTAGGTCAAATGGCAACCTTCAGTAATGGTTTTCTTCTACTGTGTATTGCAGAATTTTCTTTCTTTTTTTTTTTCCCTCAGGAAAGACAATAAGGATGAATGCACTTGTTTCTTATTCCTTTTACAAGGATTAATAAAGTGTCAGCTCAAAGATGGACAGGAGACAGCACTAGTCAAAAGTAATAAAGATAAATAAGGGAATAAAATGAGTTTTTGAGACTGAGAGGCAGATTCAAATCCTAATTCTACAACTAACTAGCCATCTTGACTGTGAGTAGGTTATTGAAAGTGAAAGTGTTAGCCACTCAGTCGTTTGACTCTGCAACTCTGTGGACTGTAGCCTGCCAGGTTCCTCTGTCCATGGAATTATCCTGGCAAGAATACTGGAGTGGGTAGCCATTCCTTTCTCTAGGGGGTCTGCCTGACTCAGGGATTGAACCTGAATCTTCTGCATTGCAGGCAGATTCTTTACTGTCTGAGCCACCAGGGAAGCTTCAAGTTTCCCCTTGTCCATTGGGTGGGGAGGGGTTTCACTCCAAGACACTTAGCAGATGCCTGAAGTTGCAGACAGTACTGAACACTATATGCTGCTGCTGCTGCTGCTGCTAAGTCACTTCAGTCATGTCCGACTCTGTGCAACCCCACAGATGGCAGCCCATTGGGCTCCGCCATCCCTGGGATTCTCCAGGCAAGAACACTGGAGTGGGTTGCCATTTCCTTCTCCAATGCATGAAAGTGAAAAGTCAAAGTGAAGTCGCTTAGTCGTGTCTGACTCAGCGACCCCATGGACTGCAGCCCACCAGGCTCCTCCATCCATGGGAGTTTCCAGGCAAGAGTACTGGAGTGGGATGCCATTGCCTTCTCTGGAACACTATATATACACTGCTTTTTACTATTCACATATATCCATAATAAAGTTTAATTTATAAATTAGGCACAATAAGAGATGAACAATAATAATAATAATAAAATAGAACAATTACATATTGTAATTAAAGTTGTGTGAATTTGGTCACTTTCACTCTCTCTCAAAATATCTTCTGGTACAAATTTAATGTTTTTTCCATCTTAACTAAGCACTTATTACACCTTATGGCCCTAACTTCTGCAGTTTCAGTTGTGATAGGAAAACTATCAGAGATTTCTTTTTCCTTCTTCACAGTTTCACAGATAGAAGACTCATTCTTACTATCTTAGCGACCTCAGCATATGATAGTTTTCTTATTAAGTTAGGAACTTTCATGGTTTCATTTAAATAAAATGCTTTATGCTCTCTTTGGCATATCCAAATTGCCAGCATCACTGCTCTTGCACTTTGGGGCCCTTATTAAGTGAAATAGGGTGACTTGAACACAACCACTGAAACACCTCAAGGGTCCGTCTAATAAGGAGATGGCCATTAAGTATCTAGCAGGCAGGACATGCTGGACAAAAGAATGGTGCAGGTCCCAGGCAGGCCCCAGTTGGACATTGTGAGACACACCATGTTACTCAGAATGGTGCACAACTCAAAACTTATGAATTATATCTGGAATTTTCCATATAATATTTTTGGACTACAGTTGACAGCCAGTAACTGAAAGCTTGAACTGCATAACTATTGATAAGAGTGTGTGAATGCTCAGTCATGTCCAACTCTTTGCAATACACTGGACTATAGCCCGCCATGCAGTCCATGGGGTCTCATAGAGTTGGACACATGACTGAGCGACTGAACTGAACTGAACTGATAGCCCACCAGGCTCCTCTGTCCATGGAATTTTCCAGGCAAGACTACTGGAGTGGGTTGCCATTTCCTCCACCAGGGGATCTTCCCAACTCAGTAAGAGAAGGACTACTGTACTTAACCTCCCTGAATTTTCTGCTTTTAACCTGTAAAATGATAGTAATACCTCTTTTACAGATTATGAACAAAGATTAAAAGGTATAAAAATTGTTTAGCACATGGTAAGCTCTTTCATGGTACTTAATATTAGACCCAGAAATCTGAGAGTTAGTATATGTAATTCTCTTTTTCCAGTCAGGAAACTGAGTGGCCTGGCAAAGCCAGATGACAATCCTAAAGTTGTATATATTAATACAATAAGTCATAAAGACTGCTGTATAATTCACTTCTTTTAAAAAAATTGAATGCCTTTTTTACTGTATAATAATGCCACATTTATTAAGAATACTTCCATAGATTTTTGATGTGGAGAACAACTACACTTCTCATTCTGATAAGCGAAAATTTGGTAGTCTTATTGTATTTGGGAGATTTACAGAGGCACGCCTTGGAGACAGTGCCGGTTTGGTTCCAGACCACCACAATAAAACCAATGTCACAATAAAGTGAGTCATACAAATTTTTTGGTTTCACAGTGCATATAAAAGTTATGTTTACACTATGTTGTAGTCTATTAAAGTGTGCAATAGCATAGAATGATGTCTAAAAAAACAATATACCTTAATTTTTAAATACCTGATTGGTGAAAAATGCTAACCATCATCCGAGCTTTCAGTGAGTAGTAATCTTTTTGCAATAGTAACATCATAGAACACTGATCACAGATCACCATAACATACATAAAAATAATTTAAAAGTTGGAAATATTGTAAGAATGACCAAACTGTGATACAGAGACACGAACTGAGCAAATGCTGTTGGAAAAATGATGCCAATAGACTTGCTCCACACAGGGTTGCCACAAACCTTCAATTAAAACAAACAAACAAAAAAGCAGTATCTATAAAGCACAGTAAAGCAAAAGACACATACAAAAAATATGGTATGCCTATATTAGAATTTTCTTTGGTCTAGAACAAATTTCTGCGCAAAAGAAAATGCATTAGCAAGGCACAATTTGTTTAGGACCATATAGCCATATAGCTAGTCAAAAACAACTTGGTTTCTGTGGCGTACCCTCTGAGCTTCCTTCTAGCCATCAAGGATAGGATATTTAAACGTGATTTACTGGTACCTGGTTGATATATTATTTAATTGATTGCATTGTGTGTCTGCACAATTTCATCATTATACAGTACACATAAAGCAACTGTACTGAATAAGTACTATGGTTTCAACTACTCCTTGAGTTTTACAGAGTAGTTTTCTCATGATTCATATCTATTTCACTTTATACCACGATAATTTTGAAATAAAATGCCATTCCTTACTTTGCTGTGTGTTAAATGTATATTTATATTATGTCTAAAATAATCAAGATGAAATGGAGCTTAGTATAAAAGTCCTTTTATGTTCAGAAAAAATGGTTTTGTAGAATGAAGGCCCAAACTGAAACCATAGCGCTAGGCATGTGATGGCCTAATGGCTTTCTTAAAAATATTTCTGACAGAGTCGATTTTGTTAAAAACAACCCAGTAAGACTAACTTCATTTCTGAAAAAAACAGTAGTGGTTCTAAGGTACAGACTCCATAGTGAATGGAGCTTTTAGGCATAATGTTTCTGTAGCATGGTAAACTATTTAAAATGGAATTCTGACAGTCACTGGTATATCTGATACATAAAAACTTCTTACACTAATTGGACATTGTAATTTTGTGTAGGTCACTTAACCGCTCTGAGCCTCTGATTTCTTTTTTTTTCCTAATCATAAACAGTAATCTCTGCCTAAGGAAAATGAGATATTTAAGCCTCCATCATCCTTAGAAGAGAGTTTGTCAAATTCATTTTTTATTCCTAAACCTTGTTGCATCAGCTACTTTTTCAACCCAGGAACATCAACATCCCTCTTTGCTCTTCAGTCAATTCACAAAATCATGACTCTTGTCTCATCATTATTTCTCCACTAGCTATAACTCTTTTCCTTTTAGCATGGTAAACTATTTAAAATGGAATTCTGACAGTCACTGGTATATCTGATACATAAAAACTTCTTACACTAATTGGACATTGTAATTTTGTGTAGGTCACTTAACCGCTCTGAGCCTCTGATTTCTTTTTTTTTCCTAATCATAAACAGTAATCTCTGCCTAAGGAAAATGAGATATTTAAGCCTCCATCATCCTTAGAAGAGAGTTTGTCAAATTCATTTTTTATTCCTAAACCTTGTTGCATCAGCTACTTTTTCAACCCAGGAACATCAACATCCCTCTTTGCTCTTCAGTCAATTCACAAAATCATGACTCTTGTCTCATCATTATTTCTCCACTAGCTATAACTCTTTTCCTTTTAAAAGCTAATTTTCTTGAAGAGTTTTCTCATCTCTAATGTAACCATGTAAGAGAGCAGAGAAGATTAGAAAAACTGCAACTTGGTTAGTGGTTCTGGAGTAGTATAGACAGATCAAGTGAAATTAAAAGCATAATCAGGGTGATTTCCTGTTTCTGGTCCAGCTTGTAAGGAGACTGCAAGTTGTCATTCCATCCTAACAACAAAGAGAAAGTTGAAAATAAACTGAAAAAACAACTCTTCTTAAATCCATTAAAAAAGTGCTGCCCTCATAATTAGAAAGACACACAGGAAATTACATAGTTATAACAACTTTCCAAAGCAGAAACACTGTGAGCAAGAACCTCCACAGGTACCGGTGCCAGGG
>SJYT01016941.1:10208-27850 GCA_006410635.1 Cephalophus harveyi
TCATGAGAAATGCTGGGCTGGAAGAAGCACAAGCTGGAATCAAGATTGCCAGGAGAAATCTCAGTAATCTCAGATATGCAGATGATACCACCCTTATGGCAGAAAGTGAAGAGGAACTAAAAAGCCTCTTGATGAAAGTGAAAGAGGAAAGTGAAAAAGTTGGCTTAAAGCTCAACATTCAGAAAACGAAGATCATGGCATCTGGCCCCATCGCTTCATGGGAAATAGATGGGGAAACAGTGGAAATAGTGTCAGACTTTATTTTTTTGGGCTCCAAAATCACTGCAGATGGTGTTTGCAGCCATGAAATTAAAAGATGCTTACTCCTTGGAAGGAGAGTTATAACCAACCTAGATAGCATATTAAAAAGCAGAGATATTACTTTGCCAACAAAAGTCCATCTACTCAAGGCTTTGGTTTTTCCAGTAGTCATGTATGGATGTGAGAGTTGGACTGTGAAGAAAGCTGAGCACTGAAGAATTGATGCTTTTGAGCTGTGGTATTGGAGAATGCTCTTGAGAGTCCTTGGACAGCAAGGAGATCCAACCAGTCCATCCTAAATGAGAGCAGTCCTGGGTGTTCATTGGAAGCACTGATTCTGAGGCTGAAACGTCAATACTTAAGCCTCCTCATGTGAAGAGCTGACTCACTGGAAAAGACCCTGATGCTGGGAGGGATTGGGGGCAGGAGGAGAAGGAGACGACAGAGGATGAGATGGCTGTATGGCATCACTGACTCAATGCACATGAGTTTGGGTGAACTCCGGGAGTTGGTGATGGACAGGGAGGCCTGGCATGCTGCAATTCATGGGGTCTCAAAGAGTCAGACACGACTGAGCGACTGAGCTGACTGAACTGAAATACGCGGAAATATTGGCTATTTAGATGAAAGAGTGCCTGGGAGTGAAGATACTGGTCAATGACAAAAATTCTAAGAACTTTGAGTTGTTTCCAACTGGGAAAGATTCTACGGCAAGCACATTCTGTGTTACATAATCTGGTGTGAATGTTACATAATTGTCCTTGCTAGGCAACATTTTAGTTCACTGTGATTTTCTTTATCTTAGAGTTTGGTTAATGTGCTGGAGTTCAGGGGGCTAGTGAAACAGCATGTGAAACAATTGACCAGCTTAAACTGGTTTGACCTTCTCAAATAGATTGTTGATTAATCACACCTTGAGTCATTTTACAAAAAAAGAACTGCATGTGTCCAAGAAGGAACACATGACCTCAGGATGACCCCGGAGCCAAGATCTTCAGCCTGCAAAACTCGGAGAAGAGAAATGTTGCCCTGAGGGCCATTTACAAAGTGAGAAGTCAGTCAATAAGGAAAACCTGGCTTCCAGTAACCTGAGTAGCTGAAATGGACTAATTGAAGACTAGCCAATTAACTTCCAAGTTAGAAATTCCCTTGACCCCTTAGATTTCAGGGGCTTTCCTTGTGGCTCAAAGAATTTGCCTGCAATGTGGGAGACCTGGTTCGATCCCAGGGTTTGGAAAATCCCCTGGAGAAGGGAAAGGCTACCCACTCCTTTATTCTGGCCTGGAGAATTCCATGGACTGTATAGTCTATGGGGTCTCAAAGAGTTGGACACAACTGAGAAACTTTCACTTCACTTTGCTTAGATTGCACCTAGGCTGCTGAATTGAAGAGAGATTTGAAACCTTGCCTCCTGCACTGGTCGGCCTTGCAGTAAATCTCTTTTCTCAAAAGCTCTTGCCATAAGTATTGGCTTCTGTGCGCATCTGTCAATGAGCCCATGTTCAGTGAGTTTGGGCAGCCCAGCTGAGATTTAGGACTTGTGACCATCTGCCTAAGGCACTGTAGCCCCTGGCAGAGTGTGGGTTCTCACCACCCACCCTGAGTGGCCACCTCGACTGAGTTTATCTAGAGAGTCATCTCTCGGGTTCTTGCTTCCTCACCATGGCACTCCGGGATCCTCAGGCCCCTTTCACTTTTTTAAAAAGGAACAGCTCCTGGATAAGACATCTTTGGGGTGAGTAAACTCATTAAAATGTCCCTGTAGCTAAATGTGCTAAATGTAGTTAAAATGTGCCTGTAGTCTAGTAATCTTGTCAGGACTGTGGGTTAGATAGGATGAGATGGTTGGATGGCATCACCAATTCAATGGACTTGAATTTGAGCAAACCCCAGAAGACAGTGAAGGACAGGGAAGCATGGTGTGCTGCAGTCCATGGGGGCACAAAGAGTCGAACATGACAGGATGACTGAAGAATGACAACAACACTGTGGGATAGAGTCCCACCTAGGGGAGTTCATTCCATTTGGTTAGAATCCTAAGGCTACAACCATGGGTTAGAGACCCACCCTAAGAGGACAATGCACAAGGTTAGACCTGCTGAGGTACTCAAAGGATTGGGTTAGAGCTCCAAATACTGGGTTAAGGTCCCAGGCCTTTGGATTTACTTGCCTGTTTGTCTATGTCTGATGTGTTGGGATTGGCTAATAGGAGTTGGCTTTTGGTTGACTGTGACAGAACTTTATTAAACTTGATTTAATGAGGGTCCTCTGAATCAGGAGATAAAACACCTTGCTCCTGGACTGGAAACCTTGCTTTATGGAGGTGACGGGGGTTTTCCCCCTTGCCTAAGGTGATGGCCCACAGGTATTGTTACAAATGGATATTCTATTTAAAAAAAAAAAGCTATTGGAAAATTGTTGATTTACAATCTTGTGTTAGTTTCAGGTGTACAGCAAAGTGATTCAGTTACACATATATTCAATCTTTTCCAGATTCTTTCCCCATATAGGCTATTACAGAATATTGAGTAGAGTTCCCTTTGTTATATAGGAGGTCCTGTTTGGTTATCTATTTTCTATATTGGTTGTGTGTGTATGTTCCTCTCAAGCTTCTAATGTAACCCTCCCACCAAAGTTTCCCCTTTGGTAATCACAAGTCTTCAAATTGTGTGAGTGTATTTCTGTTTTGTAAATAATTACATTTGTGTCATTTTAAAAAATTAGATTGCACCTATAAGCAATATACTATGGTATTTGTCTTTGTCTGACTTCACTCAGTATGACAATCTCTAGGTCCATCCATGTTGCTGAAAATGGCATTCTTTCATTCTTTTTTATGGTTGAGTATTCTTCCATTGTATTTATGTATCACATCTTATTCATCTGTTGATGGACCTGTAGGTGGTTTCCATGCCTTGGCTATTGGAAACAGTGCTGCAAGGAACATGGGGGTGCTTGTTCCCTGTCTCTTATACACATCTAAATTCCCAGGCGGAGCCCAGTGGGTTGCTGTCTGTGGGGTCGCACAGAGTCAGACATGACTGAAGCGACTTAGCAGCAGCAGCAGCAGCAGCAGCATATATAGCAAAGTGATTCAGTTATATATATATATACATATATTAATTCATTTTCAGTTTCCTTTCTCATATAGGTTATCAAAGAAAATTGACTAGAGTTCCCTGTGCTATGCAGGACATCCTTATTGGTTATCTATTTTATATATAGTGGTGTAAGTTTATCCCAAGCTCCTGTTTTATCCTTCCCTCACTGTGTTTCCCTTTTAGTAACCAAAATTTTGTTTTCAATGTCTGTAATTCTTTCTGTTTTGTAAATAAGTACATTTTATCACTTTTTAAAATTAGATTCCACATGTGAGGGATATATTTGTCTTTGTCTGACTTACTTCACTTAGTATGACAATCCCTAGGTCCATCCATATTACTGCAGATGTCATTCTTTCATTCTTTGTTATGGCTGAGTAATATTCCTTTGTGTTTATCGACCATGTATTTATCTACTCCTCTGTTGGTGGACATTTAGGTTGCTTCCATATCTTGGCTATTGTAAATAAGGCTGCAGTGAACATTGGGATGCTTGTACCTTTTTGGAATTATGGTTTTCTCTGGATATATGCCCGGGATTCAGATTGCTGGATATTATGGTAAAATTATTTTTCTGTTTTATTTTATTGTAGTACAATTGATTTATAATGCATTAGTTTCAGGTGTATAACAAAGTGATTTAGTTATACCTACACATATGTTCACTAATTTTCAGATTCTTTTCTCATACAGGTTATTACAGAATATTGAGTAGAGTTCCCTCTGCTATACAGTAGGTACTTTTTGGTTATTCTGAAGAAACTTAGCAGCAGCAGCATTGTACACAGTAGTTGTATATGTGGGCTTCCCAGGTAGTTCAGTGGTATGAAGAATCCACCTACCAATGAAGGAGACACAAGAGAAGTGGGTGCAATCCCTAGATTGGAAAGATCCCCTAGAGCAGGAAATGTCAACTCACTCCAGTATTTTGGCCTGGAAAATTCCATGGACAGAGGAGTCTGGTGGGCTACAATCTATGGAGTCATGAGGACTCAGACACAAGAGTTGTGTATGTCTATCTCAAGCTCCTAAAGTATCCCTCCCCTAACTGTTACAAGCGAAATGACAAAGAGACACACACACACAAAAGACAGACAAAGACATAACTCCGGCCGGAGGAAAAAATCTGTGCAAGCCCCCCTTGCGGTTTATTTTTATAGTCCTGTTTTGGGAAGCAATCCAAGAAGCAAAGCGCTGCATTCTTTTACCATATAAGTACATACAGGATAAGGGCAAGCACACTTACGGCAGAGAAGGGGGAAGTGACCTTTACATGTTTACTAAGAAGCCTGCCCAGATCTCCAGCTTCCTCCTACTCCTCAGGGAGGGCCTGATACCTTGTATGCGAGCGAAACATTAACTTCGGAGTTTGTGTACAGGCTTCTTGGCAGGACTTCCTGTTTGCAGGCAAGTCCTGTCCAAGCAGAGAGTCTTGTTTGCAAGTACATCTCCACCTCCTTATCCGATCCATTCCCAGGTCACTGTTGGTCTCCCACACCCAACATTTCTCCAGTGGTAACCACAAGCTTGTTTTTGTTATCCAGAAGTCTGTCTCTGTTTTGTAAACAAATTCATTTATGTCATTAAAAAAAATTAGATTCTACATCTGAGTGATATCATATGATATATCTTTCTCTGTCTTACTTTACTTAGTATGACATTCCCTAGGTCCATCCATGTTGCTGCAAATGGCATTATTTAATTCTTTTTTATGGATGAATAATATTCCATTGTATATATGTACCACATCTGCTTTATTCACTCCTCTGTAGATGGACATTTAAGTTACTTCCATGTCTTAGCTAATGTAAATAGTGCTATAATGAAGATTGGGTGCATGTATATTTATGAATCATGGTTTTCTCTGGATATGTGCCAAGAGTGGGATGGCTGGATCATATGGTTACTCTATTTTTAGTTTTTCAAGGAACTTCCATAATGTTCTCCGTAGTGGCTGTGTCAATTTGCATTCCCACCGAGAGTGCAAGAGTGTTCCCTTTTTTCCACACTCCATCATTTATTATTTGTAAATTTGGGGATGATGACCATTCTGCCTGGTGTGAGGTGATACCTCATTGTAGTTTTGATTTGCATTTTTCTGATAATTAGTGATGTAGAGCATCTTTTCATGTGCTATTTGGTCATCTGTATTTCTTCTTTGAAGGAGTGTTTGTTTATATCTGCTGCTCATTAATGACTGGATTGTTTATTTGACAGAGTGTATGAACCTTTTATATATTTTGCAGATTAATCCCTTGTTGTTTACTTTATTTGCAAATATTTTCTCTCATTCTATGAGCTTTATTTTTCTTTATGGTTTCTTTTGCTTTGTGGAAGCTTTTAATTTTAATTAGATGCTACCTATTTATTTTGATTATGAGGTGGATCAAAAATCATTGCTAAAAAAAAAACTGCTGCAATTTATGTCAAAGAGTGTTCTTCCTAGGTTTACCTCCGAGAGTTTTATAATGTCTGGGTTTACATTTCAGTCTTTGATCCATTTTGAGTTTATTTTTGTGTATGGTATTAGAGAGTGTTCTAATTTCATTCTTTTCCATGTAGCTGTCCAGTTTTCACAGCACCACTTATTGAAGAGACTGTCTTTTTTGGTTTGTTAGTATTTTGTTGAGGATTTTTGCATCTATGTTCCTCAGTGATATTGGCCTGTAATTTTCTTTCTTTCTTTCTTTTTTTTTTTTTTTGGTGGTTCTCTCATTTTTCTATCAGGTTGATGGTTCCCTCATAGAATGAGCTTGGGAGTAATCTTTCCTCTGCAATTTTTTGGAAGAGTTTGACATGGATAGGTACTAACTCTTCTCTAACTATTTGATAGAATTCACCTGTGAAAGCATCTGGTCCTGGGCTTTTTATTGGAAATTTTTAAATCACTGTTTCAATTTCAATACTTGTGATCAGTTTGTTCACATTCTTTATTTCTTCCTTGTTCAGTCTTAGAAGGCTGTACCTCTAAGAGTCTGTCTATTTCTTCTAGTTTGTCTATTTTATTTGCATATAGTTGTCTATAGTAGTCACTTATGATCCTTTGAATTTCACATGAGTGTATTCTTAATGAAACCAGCCCTGATTACCTTGATGTGCTGAGGACATAAAGGTAAAACGAGGGAGTGTAAAGCAGGAAAATTCTTCCTTACTCCCAGAAGAATGTACCTTGAGCCCGGGTTAAAGGAATTTCAGACAATTGGACACATTCTGGTGTTTCCTCACTAAAAATTCTAGTCCTCTTCTGTATCAACCAGAATAGCAAAGAGTTAGCTTGAACTGCTTTTATGTTTGTGTGTGTGTATGTGATGTTAAAAATGAAATTTTACCAGGAGAAACAGCCACTGGTTGTGATGTTAAGGCTACATAGAGGCTTGAGGTGAATGTATTCCACCTGCACATTGCTCAGACATCTAGATTTGCTTGTCTGTGATCTCTGCTGGAGGGATAAAATGCTTTGTTCATCTACCAGAAAGATTAAACTGCAACATGCTCAGAAAGGAGGTGAGGAAATTGGTGTTAAATGTGTGTGCACCTGAATTGCTCTCTGAAACTAAGCTCTGACTGAGTTTAAAACAGCTTCCTCTTTCACTTTCTTCAATGTGATGCAATGCATGTTCTACCGTCTTCCTCATGGCATATGTTTTTCAAGGTGGAGAGTGAGACAGAGCCTGAAGTTTCATAGGACCTTTTCAGTAGACAAGCATGCCCTCAGCACATGGCAGGGCAGAAATATTAGGAGCCTCTGACCAAATGGGCTCCAGTCTTGGAACTAGTGAGACAGATTCCTTCAAAGTTGGGTAGCATGTGTAACTCTCAAGCTACAGTTGGACAGCCACCTCTAATGCAAAACTTTTCAAGGTTCTTTAAGTGAACCCTCAGATCCAAGCTGGTCACTTTTGAGACTGTCTATTCCTTTTAGTGGCTTCTCCAGAGAATTCATATAGTCAAGGCTTCCCAGAAACCAAACTAGGAGATGGAATTGGGTCCTAAACTAAGGGAGATGCCTCTACTTTGCCTTTTTCTTCCTAGAAAGGAACAAAGTGCTCTAAGCCACAGATAGACAAGCCCTGATGGCTTTCCTACAGCTCCTATGAATGCAAGGGTTTTCCAGGGGAAGCCAACATTTCTGCCTCATCCAGAGACCTCAAGCTCCTGATAAGAGTGCTGGTTGATGTCAGCTGCAATCCATGAAGGCTTCAAAGAGGCATCAAGCATTAGTTAAGGCAGTTGGTCCAGGCTCTGTTTGCAGGCCAAAATGTAAACTATTTTGAGCACTACAGTGGAAGAAATCAGTCAACTGCAGCGCTCAGTTTGGGCTGATGAGTGGCCAGGAAGAGCCAAGACAGCTCACCTAATAGTAATAAAAGTCCATCCAGGCACCAAAACTCCAAACTTAAAGCAATAGCCTGTAAAGAGACATGTGAAAGAAGTTAAATCTTGATAATTACATTTCTTAAATACTAATTAATCCAATCTTCTCAATGCTTATATAGCCAGTCTGGTCGGTACACAGATTTGAGACCTGGGATTATCATGGAAACCCACTCCAGTACTCTTGTGTGGAAAATCCCATGGACGGAGAAGTATGGTGGGCTACAGTCCATGGGGTTGCAAAGAGTCAGACACAACTGAGTGACTTCACTTTCACTTTTCAGAGAATCGAGGATGATTTCCCGCAAGATTGAAGAATGTACAAAGAGAGATGGGGGAGATTGAAACATAAAACATCGACCAATTTAAATTTGTTTTCCTTCCTTAAAAAAGGGTTGTTGGTTAATGAAACCTTGAGTTATTTTTAGAGACAGCTCTGGGCATATGCAAAAAGGAGCCCCTGTTTCCAGGATGACCCCCGAACCAAGAGGGTTCAGCCTGTGGAACTCTCAGAGTAGGAATGTTGCCATGGGAGAACTGTATGAAGTCCTTCAATATAGAAAATCTGGCTTCTAGCAGCATGAATAGCTTACATGAGCTAATTGAAGACTAGCCAATTAGCTTCCAAGTTTGCAGTTCCCCTGCTGCTGCTAAGTTGCTTCAGTCGTGTGCAACTCTGTGCGACCCCATAGATGGCAGCCCACCAGGCTCCCCCGTCCCTGGGATTCTCCAGGCAAGAACACTGGAGTGGGTTGCCATTTCCTTCTCCAATGCATGAAAGTGAAAAGCGAAAGTGAAGTCGCTCAGTCATGCCCGAGTCTTAGCGACCCCATGGACTGCAGCCTACCAAGCTCCTCTGTCCATGAGATTTTCCAGGGAAGAGTACTGGAGTGGGGTGCCATTGCCTTCTCTGGAAGTTCCCCTAAATCCTTTAATTTTACCCCAAACTCTGGACTGAGGAGACAGATTTGAGAGCCCTACTTCCTGTCTTCTTGCTACTCCACCTTGGATTGAAGTTTTTCTCTCAAAAGCCCGTTCCATAGTATTGGCTTCTATGTGCATCAGGCAGCGAGCCCTTGCTGGGGAACACTAGTGACTGATAGGCCTGGAGTTAGATTCCTCTCTGAGTTCCTCTAGATCTGACACTGTTACACTCCTCTTGACCCTAAGCAGAGCTTGTGTCCCTTAACACTCAAATATATCTTGGGATAAAAGTAAGGACTCTGGATATATTCCAATACACTTCTTTAGGCGGAAAGCCTTGAAGGCTACCTCAGGAAATGACAACAATAAGGAGGAGAAACAGATGATAGTGACAATGAGATTGTCTCTCTATGCAGTGTCAGATAAGCTCAATTAGAATAGCCCAAGCCATCTTGGAGAGCTTCTTTCCTTTAGAAGTGTGCACATATCTCAGATGTGGTGGGTTGGGTTATAGATCACTGCAATAAAGTGAATATTACCATAAAGTGAGTCACAGGAATTTGGGGGATTCCCATGTTTATAAAAGTTGTTAACCCTATTGTACACCTACTGGAAAATGTCTTAAAAATATACATACCTTAATTTTAAATTATAATACAGTTACAATGTAACAAAGAGAACTTATCAGAGCACCATAAGAAATAAAATAAGTTAACAGTTTAAAATATTTAAAGCAGTAACAAAATGTGGCACAGGGACCCCAAGTGAACACACAGGTTTTGGGGAAATGGTACCCTAGACATGTTCAATGCAGGGTTACCATAAACTTTCATTTTGTAATGAAACACAGTATTTGTGAATTATGATTAAGTGAAGTACAATTTTTAAAGGAATGCCTATTAATCAATTAAAACAATTCACATAAGAGTCTGACTCTGCCTTTTTTTAAATATTAGTTTGTTTTAATTGCAGGCTTATTACTTTACAATATTTTGGTAGTTTTTGCCATACATTGACATGAATCAGCCACAGGTGTACATATGTGCTCCCCCCCCATCCTGAATCCTCCTCCCACTTTCCGAAAAGGACGGTTCAACATTTTTCTCTGAGCGTACCCCATCCTGCCCCCTGCCTTCTCTGGCAATTCCCCATTTCACCTCAAGTCTGGGACATGAAACTGTAAGATTTGCTTTAGGGACACTTCTTAAGATTTTACAGGCATGTGGTGTTCCCCAGGAATCGTTTAATCCAAGAGATAGACAAAATGAGGGCACCCATTAGTGAGGACTGGAGAGACAACCATCCTAAAATATAGGTCACTCAGAGACCTGCCCAACTTGCTCTTGGACTTAGAATACCCAGAGTGGGCATTGTCTCTTATAAGCCTTATACTTCTCTGTGAGGTCAAAGTCTCAGTCTAATAATGGCCTCAGTTCAGTAGAGGGAGAATCTCAGGTTGGAGGGTCAGGTCCCAGGACTGGCCAGGACCATGGTAAGGTCCCTGAGTGAAGAAAGAAGTATCACTAGACCCACAAATGAGGAGGCTTTACACACCCCTGCCCCTATTCCTAACCCTAGAGGCTCCAGGCAGAGTGATAGGGATGAGAAGCTTCTTCATTTCTGTCTGGTCTCAGTGAGGGAAAGGCTTTTTCTATCAGGATCAAACCTCAGTTCTGAGGAGGGGGGCATCTTGGCCATCACCACAGTGAAGATGAGGACCATCAGTGCTAATGAGAGGGTCTCTCCCACCAAGGAGGAAGGCTCACAGAGTGATGCCCCCCGCCCCACCCCCATGAAGGAGAGAGGCTCAGAGAAGTGCCCTAACTCCCCACTAGGGACTTGGAGAGGTGAGGGCTTGGTTTGGGGGAGGAGGACTCAAGTCCATAGAGTAAGGGAACTCGGGCTCTGACAGACGGTGCAGGGAGGACCCTAAGGGATGACCCAGGGACCGCTGAACACTGAACGATGGAGTCCCCACAGAGCCCTGCCTCTACCATCATCCCTCAGAGATCCCGCACAGGGTAGCCATCGCCAGAATTGTCTCCCCACAACTCCTGTGCTGGTGGCAATGAGTTCTGACTGCTGTTCAGGGTGTTCGTTTAAACGAGAGTGGATTCCCAGGACTGATCTGAAGGCAAGGTGAGGACCTGAATGTGGACTCATGGGACCATTGCCCTTCCTGTAACAAAGCGAAACCCACAAAGTCTCGCCTCTATGGTCGGCAGGGTTCCTACAATGCTGTTAGGTTTACTTCTTTGGTAAATCTTGATCTAAGAGATTCTTTAAGATCTAAGCGATTACTTGTTTCTGGAAATGAAGGAAACCTAGACCCTAACTCTAGTCACTGGGAGAGCCCCAAGTGCTAACAGGCCATGGGCAGTAAAGATGGTGACAGAAAACAGCACCCTTGAATTCAATTCCTGGACTTCCCTGCTGAACTCTAGGAGGTGAAGCTTTGTTTGGACACTTGTGGACACAGTTCAGTAAATGAAGGTGTGTTATTCTTTGGCAGATAGGAAGATGGGGATGCCGAATGAGGACTGTAGAACAACCACGCCCACCCGGATTCTCCCCCACCCCTACTGTACTATCTGAGACCCTGAGCATCATGGCCGGATATGAGTCATCCTCACTTCCCATCTACAGTTTCCAGGAAGTAAGGACTTAAGTTTGAGGGCCTGGCCTCTGGCCGGTAGAGGGTGGATTCCCAGCACTGGTCCAGAGTTGAGGTGAAGACTGAATGGGGACTGAGGCAGGGGCTGTTCAGCTCATAACAAAGAGGGCCGCACCAAGTCTCACTGCTGCTGTAAGCCCTGGGAAGCCCCAGCAGAGCCATCAAATTGAATTCGGCCCGGGAAGCCTCAGGGATGGGAGGGCTTAGGTCAGGAGTAGACCCTGCTTGCAGATGGAGGATACCTCGGTCCTGACTGCAGTGATGTGAGCGCCCTAAGTACTGATTGGGGGCCCCTCCCCATTTAGGGGTGGTATCACAAAGCAGAGTGCCTATGTATGTGGGATGCTCCAGCGAGGGGCTAGTCACGTATGTAGTACCCTGACTTTGCCCCTCCAGGGACTCAGGGAATTCAGGACTTTGCTCTGAGACTGAACTACCCAGGTTATTGGTGGGAGGAGTCCCGAGTTCTGCCCAGACCTGAGCAAGGACTAAGGCGGACACTGACTCTAAACTTAAGTTCTCATAAGTTTTGGCCCTTTTCCACATAGAAACCTAGAGTATCTGTGAAAATGAGCAGTCTTCTCACTTCTGTCTGGAGAGTTCAGAGAAGTGAGGGTGTTGGACTAAGTGAATGACCTCAATTCTGCCAAGGGAGGAGGCCCAGGGCTTCAGAGGAGTCAGGATGAGGACCCTGAAAGAACTGATGATTGCACTCACCCACCAACAGGGGAATCAATAGAGAGCACCCTCTGCACCACCCCCACCCGCCCCACAGCACTGAGAAGCCCAGGCATGGAAGTCAGGTGTATGGGAACCCTCCTTTCTGATGGTATGGGATTGGTGAGAGCCTTTGTCTGAGAGGAGGTACACCAGGGCAGCAGACACGGGTGTCCCAGGCTCTACCTAGAGCCAAGGAAAGACCCTGAAAGAGGACGGAAAACCCCAGTGAGCCCAGGACAGAGTTCCCTAGAGCTGACTGCTGTGGGTGCCCCCTGCCAGGGACCCTGGGCTGAGGTACCTCTTCACTTCTTCAGGTGTCACAGGAAGATGAGGACCAGGCTCTGGGGTATAAACTTAGAGCCGCACAGAGGAGGGGGCCCTGCGCCTGCCACAAGTTGATGCGATTGTCCTGAATATGAACCGAGAGGACCCTCACCCTCCAGAATGGAGGGTGCTGTCCAGAACGACTAGACTGGCCCACTGCTCCTCTCAGCGCCAGGAAGCAGGCGGCAGGGCTGGCAGGCTGCAGCCTGAGTCTCAATTATTTCGACAGATTTCTTAAGAGGACAGGGTGATCGGATCAGGAGTCCTCTGGGTTTGTAGAGCAGTGCCCGTGTGGAAACCTGCAGAGTGGGCCTTCTTAAAGGCCGAGTGGTGTCTCCCTGCCACAGGCGCTCATACCCTCTCATCCTCTCTCCTCTGTGCCCAGATCACATGCTGTTCTACCTGCACTCCTGCTTGTTGTCCCTGACCACAGTCCCCATGCCTCCGGGTAAGAAGGGTAAGCTCCACACCTATGACAAATGCCACCAGACTCAGCATGGCACCCAGGATCTGAGGGGCGCTCAGGTCACTGCCACCACGATGGAAGCACTCTCCTCTTCCTCCAATCCTGGTCCTGGGTTGATGCTAAGGGAAAGCCTGGTGCTAGGTCTGGTAACCATCTCAAGCATCCTCGGGAGGCCCTGGCCACCACCTCTTGCCTGCAAGAGTTTCTCCCACAAGATCATCCAAAAGAGCCCTTGGGGAAATTGGGAAAACACATAATTCCTCTCAGGCCCCTGTCTCCAATGTGCGGTCTGGAAAACACTCACTAACCAGGCCAACGGGTCTGCTGGTGTAGTTCCTGTCAATGCATGTATAAGACGAAAAAGCCAATTAGGAAAGTGCATATGCTGAAGATTATCGATAAAAAGTACCAAAATGCTTGGGGCTGGTGCACTGGGATGACTTGGAGGGATGGTACAGGAAGGGAGGTGGGAGGGGGGTTCAGGATAGGGAACATTTGTATGCCCGTGGTGGATTTATGTTGATGTGTGGCAGAACCAATACAATATTGTGAAGTAAAAAAAAAAAAAAAAAAATCGATTCCTCAGGATCGTCAAAAGAGCTTCTGACGGCATGTAGGTGGTATTTGGTATTGACGTGAAGAAAGACAACACTGCCAAGCATTCTCACGTCCTTGTCAGCAAGATGAATCTCCCCCGCAACGGGATCGTGCACCATGGCAGGGGTTTTCCCAAGACCGGTCTCCTAATGAATCTCCTGGGTGTGATCTTCATGAAGGGCAACTGCGCCACAGAGGAATACATCTGGAATTTCCTGAGTAAGATGAATATCTATGCTGGGAAGAGGCACTTCTTATTTGGGGAGCCCAAGAAGCTCATCACCGAAGATTTGGGCAGCTGAAGTATTTGGTATATCGGCAAGTGCCCGGCAGCGACCCAGCATGCTATGAGTTCCTGTGGGGTCCGAGAGCACATGCTGAAACAAGCAAGATGAGAGTCCTGGAGTTCCTGGCCAGGATTAACCGTTTGGAACCCAGTGCCTTCCACTTTTGGTATGAAGAGGCTTTGCAAGATGAGGAAGAGAGGGCCCTAGCCAGCGGATGTCCCAGTGTTCCTCCAGCACTTTCTTCCACACCTAGTGAAGCTGAGGCAAATTCTGCACTTTGTGGCTCAAGAGAGTAGTCCGTGTTCCAAGTAGTATAGGACTGGACCTCACCGAGGGTTCACAGTGTAAAGTACCTCGGTGTTTCTGTTGTGTATAGGGAATTTAGGAATAATCTGTTTTTATGTTCTTTCTCGTTTTCAAATGTTGCTACTAAATGAAAGTTTATCTAGCCTATAATCTAAGTGTACAAATTCATCAGTCATACTCACTGTTGTTTATCAGTCTTAAGGATAAGAGATTTTTATATTGTGTAAAGCAAATGGAGAAACTTCCATCTTATTTAGTAAGGTGGTTCAAGATAGCATGGCACTGCAATATGTTATTTCCTTGAAAATTTGAAAAAGTTAAGCAGTAAAATATGTGGGCTCAAGAAGTAAAGGAAAAGGAATATGGTCAGTATTTGGTTTCCTCATCCTTTGTACTCTGTGTTTTACAAAATTATAAGTGACAGGGTATGCTTTGTTAATTCAAAAATGTAGAATTAAATTCTAATAATTTCGACCTCATGCTCACAGGCTCATTTATTTTCCCAAACATTAATTGAGCCTCTGCTCACAGTAGGCTCCATCCTAGTACTTAGAAAGCTGAGAAAAAGATCTAGCCACTGACCATAAAATTATAGAGTCGAGAGGCAGCTGTCATGTAGCAGAAATGGTGACATGACAGCAGTCAAATGTGAATTCCCTGATGCAAGATAGTGGTGGGCCTTGGGAAAATGCAAGTCCTTCAGTGGGAAGGAATTATAAGTTGCGGGCATGGCGGGCTGGATGAGGCTGCGGTAATCATGACCAAGGACCAGGTTCTCACGTGGTAGGCTGCATAGTTTAAAGACCAAGCCTGGGATGGGGACCTGCCCTTAACAGTTAGAGGCACACTTCACTCTGTTGCACTTTGCTTTATTGTAGTTCACAGGTATTGCTTTCCTTTTCTTCATTCTTTTTCTTTAATAAATTGAAAGTTTGTGTTAGCCAACCTTGCTTCCAGCAAGTCTTTCGGCTCCTTATTTCCAGCACCATTTTCTCACTTCATGTCTGTGTCACATTTTGATAACTCTCACAATGTTCACACCCTCAGCAGCAAAACTGATGGACTCAGTGAAGGCTCAGATAATTGTTAGCATTTGTTTTAGCAAAGAGGTGTTTTTATTTAAGATATCTGTATTGTTCTGAGGCATAATGCTATTGCCCACTTAATAGCCTAAAATATAATATAATCATAAATTTTATGGAAGCACTGGGAAACCAAAAAATTCTTGTGACTGCATTTTGATATGGACTTTCCTTTGGGGGTTGAGAACCAAACCTGCAGTATTTTCTGAGTCTGTCTGTGCTTTGGGATTGTGAGTAAATCAGACAGAAATCACATGAAGCTGGCATGGAATGTGTCCTGTGCTCTTGTTTGAGTGCACGTAAGCACTGTACAGGTTAGATGTTTTATTCACATTACCTTCTCTCCACAAGGTTTCTGAGAAATCAGGGTGGCACTCCCCTAGGTGGGATGATGCCCAGAAGCCGTTAGACTGGCGCACTCTGCGCTCTCTGGGCATAACTGTCAACTTTTAGGTTCTGAATATTTTTTAAGTCTACAGTTCATTCTCATTCACCCTCCCATAGCCCATGGCAACCATCACTCTGCTCTCTGCTTCTTTGACTTTGACCATTATGGATTTCTCATATAAATGACATGTAGTATTTGTCCTTCTGTGTCTTGCTTACTTCACTGTAGCATAAAGTCCTCTAGTTATATCCATGCTGTCATAACTGGAAGGTTAGCTTCTTTTTAAGGCTGAATGACATTCCATTGTATGTATATTTTACATCTTCTTTATCCATTCATCTGTCCTGGACACTTAGGCTACTTCCCACTCTTAAAGCTATTGTGAGTAGTGCTGCAGTGAACATGGGAGTGCAGAGCTCTCTTCAAGGTCCTGACTTCAGTTCCTTTGGATAGTAGTGGAACTGCAGAGAATATGATGTGTTATTTTTGCTTTTTGAGGAACCTGGATACTGATTTCCATAGTGGCTGTACCAATTTACATTTCTACTAGCAGTGTTGAATATGTATAGTTTACTAAGAAACTTGCAAATGGTCTTCCAAAGTGGCTCTACCATTTTGCATCACAACCACCAAGGAATAAGAGTTCTTATTGATTCACATCCTTACCAGCATTTGATGTTGTCAGTCCTTTGGATGTTAACCATTCTGAAAGGCATGCTGTGGTATCTGCTTGTGTATTTTAATTTGCAGTTTCCTAATGGTATACCTAGATAGCATATTGAAAAGCAGAGACATTACTTTGCCAACAAAGGTCCATCTAGTCAAGACTATGGTTTTTCCTGTGGTCATGTATGGATGTGAGAGTTGGACTGTGAAGAAAGCTGAGTGCCAAAGAATTGATGCTTTTGAACTGTGGTGTTGGAGAAGACTCTTAAGAGTCCTTTGGACTTCAAGGATATCCAACCAATCCATTCTAAAGGAGATCAGCCCTGGGTTTTCTTTGAAAGGAATGATGCTAAAGCTGAAACTCCAGTACTTTGGCCACCTCATGCGAAGAGTTGACTCATTGGAAAAGACTCTGATGCTGGGAGGGATTGGGGGCAGGAGGAAAAGGGGACAACAGAGGATGAGATGGCTGGATGGCTTCACTGACTCAATGGATGTGAGTTTTAGTGAACTCCGGGAGGTGGTGATGGACAGGGAAGTCTGGCGTGCTGCAATTCATGGGGTCGCAAAGAGTCAGACATGACTGAGCAACTGAACTGAACTGAACTGAATGGTATATGAGGCTGAGCATCTTTTCATATGCTTGTTTGCTATCTGTGTATCTTCCTTGGTGAGGTATCTGATCATATGTTTTATCCACTTTTATTAGATGTTAGTTTTCTTCTTATTGAGTTCTTTGTATATTTTAGATTAGAGCTTTCATCAGATATCTCTTTTGCAAACATTTTCTCCCAGATTATGGCTCATCTTCTTGTTCTCTTGGTGTATTTTCATAGAGCAGAAGTTTAAAGGGAATGAAATCTAGCTTATCAATTATTTTTTTCATGGATCCCCATCACTTTTTTCTATGATGATATTTTATTGATTGATTGATTGGTATATGGCACATGGGGTCTCAGTTCCCCAACCAGGGTTTGAACTCACACTCCTTGCACTGGAAGCACCATTTTTCTTTAATTTTAACTTTTTATTTTGTGTTGGGGTATAGCAAATTAACAATATTTTGACAGGTTCAGGTGAACGGTGAAGGGACTCAGCCATCCATATACATGTATCCATTCATTCCCAAGCTCCTGTCTCATCAATACTGCCACATAACACATAATTAACCAAATAATTAAGAGTGATAAATAAAGGAGACAACGAGATAATGCTCAGTAACAATATGATCATCTGCTTGTGCAAAATTAAACACCCTCAAGTCATCAAGGCTTACAAGATTATCTGCCACTATCCCTCTCTGTAGAAAGTAAATATTTATTTAATTAAAATTTTTATTTTTATTTTTTGACTGCTCTGGGTCTTAGTTGTGACACTCGAATCTTTTTTGCCCTGGGCAGGCTCTTTAGTTGTGGCATGTGAGATTTTTAGTTGTGGCAAATGAACACTTAGTTGTGGCATGTGGGATCCAG